>JAJPUD010010698.1:0-24109 GCA_023553655.1 Myrmecobius fasciatus
ACAGTGAAGAAGGAAGGGTGGAGAAGAGGGTCCTTTTAATAGCATAAAATAGCAGTTTTTGAAAGGCTTGCTTATTGTCTGGAATGCCTTAGAGACTGGGACAATGCCTTGAAACTAGGAAAATATTGGCTCTGGGAGGAAGAGGTTGATCAAGCAGGCTTGATTTTTATGACATATCCATTTGCTTCCTAGTATACTTTTGCCAATTAGTCCTAAAATGAGATGCCCAACTATACAAGAAAGTCTCTTTACCTAAAGTAACAATTATTAGAAGAATGACTCACTCTACATAGCATGAAATGAGGCTCAGAGAGCAGGGAAAGGGAACATTGCTTTATGTTAACAGTAAAAGATGGATGCTTCCCAGAATTGACCAGATGTGTTTGGTTTTCGAATTTGGAGTCTATCTGAATCATGGAAGAAATCCTGGAAGTCTGGATAGACAGGTGAAATCACAAAAACAGGAGGGGAATACTATGCAGATTCTGATCCATTCCTGTTGAGACTTTCTTTTGTCCAACTAATGTGGCAATTTAGCAATGTTTACCATTTAAGAGAAAAACAAATAGGAAAATATGTTTAAATAATATATAATCAAAAAATATAATTTTAAAGCACTTTTATGGTGTTTACTCAATAGTTATTGTAGTTTATATCAACTTGATTTGTTTCTTGTGTGTATTTCTTTGACCCTTTGATGTCATCATTACTCTCAATTGAACCATTATTTTTCTTGACCAGATGAGAGCCAATTGTATTGAATTGAGAACTGGCTATTTTACCAGTTTCTAGTTCACCAAAAGTCTACTAATTGCTTTTTTCTTTTTTTTTTTAATCCATATGACTTTAGTTTGCAGCAGGGTCAACAGGACAGCTATCCATATTGGTGATTTCAAAGAATCTTGGATCAACCTAGGTTTTGATGATTACAAATAGTAATTTGCAGTAGTAATAGACAGTGTTTATGTCATTCTGTGGCTGACCTAGTGTTCCAAATTCTCCCAATTAATGTGGTTTCTACAAGGTTTGGGTATAAACTACATACCTTCTTCCACATACCTTCCAAACTCATGTGTTAAGGACAGTTGGCAAGACTGTGTTTAAGGCATTAATTTGTTTACTACTTTTCTGTTTCTGCTGTGTGCTTGGCCTAGTGCAAGTATAGAAAATTAATCCAAATTTGTCTGATTGTGAACTCTGATTGATTTACCTTATTTTTGTTTTGTTTTTTTCCCCTTTAGGTATGGATGAACGAGGAGGTACAACATCTTGGGGAACGAGCGGTCAACCAAGTCCCTCCTATGATTCATCTAGAGTAAGTTTTTTTTTTTTTGCCTCCATTTAAAAAATATGAATAGTTGACCAAAAGTTTAAGAAAAGGGTTGATAAAAACTAATAAGCTCTTTAAAGAAGATTTCTCAAATTTATAGTTTTCTAGTAACATAAAATATCCTAATTTTTAAAGGAAATATATTGGGATTATTTCATTATATCATAGAAAGCCAGAATGAAAGAGATTACCTCCTAGTCCAACCATTTTATTTTATATGAGTGGGAAATGAGGCTTAGAGAATTTAAAGACTTACCCAAGAGTTGGAAGAAACAGGGATGTATGATAAGAGTTACTTTGTACTTTTCCCTAAATAATAGAAGTTTAAGCATTCTGCTGTTTTCTGCCTAAACAAAAATACTGAATGAAGGTACCTTTTAAAACATGAGGCTTTGCTGCTCATTTTCAAACCATGTTCAATTTATATTTAAATACTCGGTGATGGATTGGAAATGTCATTTAATATCTAAAAAGTTATATATAGAAACTCTTACACACATACTTCCATTCTTCTTGGAAGTCTTGAGGTGCCCAGAGAAAGCATTTATTAAGTGATTACAGTACACACAACCTATAGAGCATAAAGGGAAATACTAAAGGCGGAAAGAAGGGTCCCGGTCCTAAAAGAACTTGGTTTACTCCTATCTTCAGGAGCTGATAGAACGTAAATTAATATTGAGTAATATTCTCACTTTATAGAAGAAGCTGATGCTTAAGGAATTAGAATGAAAATTTTAATATCATACATTTGTTTGTAGCAGAACTGGGAATACATTTCTGTGGTCACAATTCCTAAGTTCTCTTTCCATGATAACATATCTCCCTTGCTTATCCCTAAAGACATTGTTGTTGAAACATAGTTTCCTATTTTGATTGAAAACGGGATAAATTCTGATTTTTCTGCTTGATCCATGCAAGAATTTCCATACTTTGCTTTACATTCCCTGTCAGGTTTTTAGTGATTGGCAGTTACATAGCACTTTAAGGTTTGAAAAGCACTTTGGATGAGGGGAAGGGAATAAGCATTTATTAAGCACCTGCTATGTGGCAGGCATTTAGAGTGCTAAGAGCTTTACATTACTTGATCTCATTTAATCCTCACAAGTCTGTGAGGTAGGTACTCTGATTATCCCCTTTTTGCAGATTAGGAAACAGACTGAGAGTTGTGTTACATGAACCTAGTTCTTCTTGATTCTAAACCTAGTGTTTTAGACAGTTTGCCATCTATATGTAAATTAGTTTAGTTGGAAAAGGAATAGTGGAACGAAGACAACATTTCTTGGTCTTCTCAGAGAATTCTTTGATGCAGAATATAGTTTTAAAATTTTGCTAATTCGGGGAGAGTGGAGAAAAAGATCAAAAAGTTGCTATGTATGTTACAAAGCAAAGATGTAGTGGTGGGGATATTTCTTTTCTTTTTTTTTGATTGAAATCAAATGTTATTATTCTAAGAAGACTAAATCTAGTTAAGGAATGGAAAAAATAAGTTTAGAAAAGAGACTACCAGTATTTCCATCTTCCCTTTTGAAGAGATGCTTTGGTTATAGAATCACTTTCATGAATCTTACTACAGGAAGGGTTTATTTGGTAGAGCAATAATTATCAACCACAGTATGGTGATATGGGTTACTGTTCCCACTGCTATTCTCCCTTGGAAATAATAATTGTGATACTTATGGTTGATGTTTTGTACCAGTTTAAGATTTACACATCTTTTATATGTTATCAATTCGATTATTTTTCTGTTCCTTTCATTTGTGTCTGATTCTCTGATCCTACTGGGAGTTTTCTTGGTAAAGATACTAGAATGGATTTTCCATTTCCATTTCCAGCTCATTTTATAGATGAGCAAATTGAAATAAACACGCTAAAGTGACTTGTCCAGGATCACACGGTTAGTATGTGTTTGAGGCAAGATTTGAATTCTAGAAAATGAATCTTTCTTATCCCAGGCCCAGCATTCTATCTATTGTGCCACTTGCTCTTTCATTATGCTGTTTGTTGGTCAAAAAAATAAACCTTGAGTTCTTTTTGGATTGTAAGAATATCATATGCAGAAGAAATTCTGTAATGATCACTTACCCTCATTTTCTTCAAAGTTTGACCTTTGTTGAAGTTAATATTCTATCACTGTGTTATTCCTTTTCAGAAGTAAAATTCAAGTTTAGACTTGTCCTATACCTGAAAAATTAAAGGGCAGTAGTTTCCAGCAATATGGAATGACAGAGGGGAATAATTTATTCTAGCAATTGTCTTCATGAAGAATTCTCTGATCCACAATATGCATTAAACATTTTTTTTAGTTGACAGAAAAGAGAGAAGGAACAGGGTAGTTATGTCTAAACTATTTATGGTTTACAAACTCTATATTTTAAAAGGTGGAGGGATGGAAGGATTAAACAAGGATTCCTTGTTTAATAAATTGGTGTTATCTATCATTTTTCCAGCACCCAAGTAGGTGGAGTTGTGTGAATTATCAGATGATAAAAGGTTTTTGTTCTTTAAAGGAGTGTTTTATTTTCTCATTTGCATTGTCTTTCTCTGAAGAAAAAAATTCAGTTTTTTTTAAACATACAATGTAAGATTAAAAACCAATCTTTAACCTTTATGTGAACTTTTTAGAAAGACTGAAATGTTTTATTTGTCAGATTACAAAGAGAAATATGTTTCTTGATAAGAACCTTGCACATCTTTATAAATGTATGAACTTTACTAGTTTGCCATGAAGCATTGTAAGTATTAAATAGTCCATTTTTGATGACACATCATCAAATATTCATTGAGATGCTATTTATATATATATGACATTGTGCTAAACTGTTGGGAATGCAGAAGAGCAGTAGCAGAGTGGAAAGAAAATTGACTTTGGAGTCAGAGAAGTTGGGTTTGAATCTTGCCTTTTTGATCTCCATCAGGTCACTTATCCTCTCTGAGCTTCAATTTCCTTATCTGTGAATAGAGGGGTTTAGACTAGGTGCCAGACCTTTGATCTTACCAACTCCACAAATTTCATCCCTCTAGTTGAAGGGAAGGAGGAGTAGTCTTTCTTCAATCCAATTAGAACTTTGTGGGAGGAGGGAAAGGAAGACAGGGATTATCCAATTCTAATGATTCTTGTCCTTTTAAAGTTCTTAATCTAAAGAGATGAGATGGTAAAATATTAGATAACAATTAAATACCTAATTCTTTTAGATAGGAGTAAGGGCTATTAGAAATTAGTATATTCCATTCCCCAGGAAATTAATTTTACTAACAGAAATTTACTAAAGGAAGAAAGTTTGTATAAATTTAAATTAACTAAGAAAGACTTTGTGGAGGAAATAAGATTTGATCTGGTTTAAAATGATGAGTAAAATTTAGAGAGTATGGATTGGAGAGGTAATGCTTAGAAATAGGAATAGTAGTTAAGCAAGAACCACATTAATGCAAATGTGACTCAAGTCCTGTTCTAATATGGTGGTGGTGGTGGCAATTAAGAAGAGGAAAACTAGATACAAGAAATATTTCAATGGAAAAATAGACTGGACTTGATAAATGACAAGATGTAAGGTAAAGGGAAAAGTCAGAGGTAATGTTGAGGTTGGACAAATTGCATGCATGGCAGACATTCATACTTCATTGACTTCATCACTATGCAGTACTTCTTTTATCAGTGCTGATTGTAATCCCTTCCTTCCTTAGTAGTCCTTTTATGAGTTCCTGTGGCTCCCTCCTCCAAATTCATTCCCTTATTACCAATCTTTCAGTGATAAAGCTCTCCAAACATAAATTCTCCAATAACAAAATACATACTTTGTTTTTGTCCTATACTTTTATTGGCTTAGTAGGACATGTCAGAATTTATGATCTGCTGATGTAGGCTTTGAAAACACCTATCACCATGAAAATTACCTTTATCTTAGATGAGGCAATATGGTAAGTAATTAAAAGAGGTCATATAACCAGTAGAACTTTTTTTTTAATGACGTAATTTAGGTTACTGGTGATATAATTTGAGGAAAAAAATCAGGTACCTTTTTGGGGAAAACATTTCTTCCAACATTTTAAATGAGTCTTTATCCTCTGAATTTTTATCTCTAAATAGGTTGAAAACCTATTTTAGATATATAGGATACCACTAAGACCTTTGTCATAGATTGGGGGGGGGTGTTTATTTGTTTTTGTCCTGTATAGAACAGGTTTTATATTTGCTAGGATTTCAAAAGCAATAACTAGGAAGGACATCAAATTTTGAAATTGTGTATTAGAGCTCTTAATGTAAGGTGCAGAACACAAGAGGAAGCCATCATATAGGAAGCAAGACTGGAGGGACAGAATAGTATTGTGAGTATTATCCAGTATATTGCATCTGTGGTCAGTTTGATCTCTGTTTTCTTATTTAACTGTTGTTTCAGATTTTTCTGTACACGAAAAAAGACTCAGGAAAGAAGGGGTATTATAGGTTAAAAATAACCCCAGCAGAACAATTGTTAACCTGTTATTTGCCTTATTGGGGAGAAAACCCTATAAGTTATAATGTTAATTTTAACATTGAAAACAGAAATTGGGTTATGATGATATGAGCTACATCGAATCTCTCAACTTGTGCCCAAAGTGAAGAGATGAAATAGAATGATCACATTGTCAAATAACTTTTCTATCATGTGCTAGTATGGAAGGTTTCTTAGTTTTGCAGTCTAGCCATTTTACTCTCATGATACAGATTCCTATGGCTGCTGTGATTGCCCCTGATGTGATAATTTTTCACACATCATTTGGAAAGGTCCTTTACTTCAAAGTGTTGTATAACACTTTTTGTTTTACTGTGCCAGTGGTTTCATGTAACTTTAACAGGCACTTTAAAGAATAGTGGAAACATCTCTGGGTTTTCTAGTTTAAATACCTGGTTTTCAAATCTCACCTCTTTTCACAAAGGATGCATGAGATTAGAAGCAAATTTAACTCTCTAAAACTCATTTTGAAATGATGCCAATATTGCTTATTTTTTGTAGGAGTATTCAACAAGATAGTTTATGTAAAGTACTTTATAAATGTAAGCTATTATTAGCAGTAGATTTTTGTAACAGTAATGTTAATAAAAGAGTAAAATAATAAATTTAAAATTAGTTCCCCATGGTATTTGAATACATTTGGAAAACTACTTGTGTTTATTTATATTCATATGTGTACATGTTATCTCCCTTATTAAATAAAACATTAGCTCCTTAAAGACAGTGGCTGTTGCATTTTTGTAACAGGCATAGAGCACTTAGTAAATTGTTATTGATTGGTTCATTTTAGAAAGGAGAAAAAATTTATATTTTTACAGAAATAATGATTTATTTTTGTCCTTTTAGTGAAGACTGATACTCATTCCTTTGTTCCCTGTTCTTGGTGCATATATCCTGGAATCAGTGGACACTAATTTTCAGAGTTCCCCTGTCAATTCTAAGAAGGGAAACCTGTTTCCTGAAACATATTCTTTGGCTCCACAAAGCTCATGATCTCATTACTTTGCTCTGTGCTATTGTTATAATTTATAATACTAATGTGCTTAGTAGTTTTCAGAGCAGATTAATCCTCTAGGTAGCATACATAAGAGGAAAAACATTTATTCCAATGAATAAAAACTTTTGAGAGACTTGGTCCGTCCATTGAACCAACATTATGTTCAAACAAAATCCTATCAGTGAGTTGGAGTAGTTATTAGAACCAATCTGTCCAAAGGACAATTAGGGCATTATCCTTCCTTTAAAAGAAGAATGATTTGTAGATGCTTATTATTGTAAACATATCACATTTGCCGGAAAAAAAAACTTTTGTTCTCAGAATTTACAGTTCACTCAGCTCTTGACTGGATCTTTCCTTTCATCTGTCTAAATCATCTTCTTTTCACCCTCTTTCAAGGTAAGTATAACCTTTTCCTTTCTGAATTCTTCCTTTTACTATATTACCTGGTAACATGAATGCTATCTCTTTAAGATTTTTTTTTTATTTAATAGTACTCCCTTTCCTCTATTACGTGTAAAGATAGTTTTTAGCATTCATTTTTGTAAAATTTTGAGTTCCAAGTTTTTCTCCTTCCTTCATTTCATTCATCCCTCTCAAAGACAACAAATAATCTAATATAGAATATACATGAACAATGATGTTAAACACATTTCCATATTAATCATGTTGTGAAAGAAGAATCAGAACAAAAGGGAAAAACTGCAAGAAAGAAAAAAAAAATAAATGAAAATGGTATGCTTCTGCATTCAATCCCCATAGTTCTTTCTCTGGATGTAGATGGTATTTTCCATCACAAGTCTTTTGGAATTGTCCTGGATTACTATATTGCTGAGAAGAGCAGAGTCATTCATATTTAATCATTGCACAGTGTTGTTGTTACTGTATACAATATTCTCTTGGTTCTGCTCGTTTTACTCAACATCACTTCATATGTCTTTCAAAACTTTTTCTGAAATCAGCATGTTCATCATTTCTTGTAGAATAATATGAATGCTATCTCTTATATCAGTGAAGTATACTTTCCATTCCCCACTAGACACAGAAAAAACAAATAGAAAAATACATAGATTCTGACTTTCATTGTTAAAGATCAAGAGATGATGACTATATTCAGTATTTGGTGCAATTTTTTAAGACCAATAGAAGAGACTACTAAGTTAGTATCTTTTCATAATATCTTTTCACTGAACTGTTTTGACATTGTCCAATAGGATATCTTTATTTGGTGTGTTTTAAAGGATCAGAACTCAAGAAGGAGCAGTTAGTAAAAGAATAACACACAAAAAAAGGAGTAACATGAAACACATTGTTTAAATTAAATTAAAAAAATACACAGAAGAGAGTCAAAGAAGTTCAGAAGAGGACATAGAAGAGCAAAAAAGTGTTGTGATTATGTTAAATTTAATAATTTTTTAAAACTCTTAAGGTAAAACAATAGAAGTTAATTGCTTCATATAGAGTCTCCTTTTTCATTTTTTGTATGTAGATATGATCATGTTAAGTTCATAACAAAAATAATTTTAAAAAAGAAACAATTGAGCCCTGCTGAAGTTTGATTTTCTTTCTATTTGCTTTTAGTTTTTAGAATTAGAGTAAAATTTTTCAGTGCTTTAACACCATACATCCAATCTATATCAAGGCCTACTGATTAGGAATTCACTCATGAAATATGATTTGACTTGGTGGACATGGATTTGAAATGTCTACTGCCAATCAATTCTGTCCATTTGAGATTGAATTAGGAAAAAATTCACTTTCTAGAAAACCCTAGTGAATTTTGAGGGTTTTGTGTTATTAAATGAGGTAAGGCAAACAGACTTTAATAATATACTCTGCTGGGATATATTTTAATGTCTTCTTTAAGTGTAAAATATGGAGCCTAAAACTTTATCTTTTAAACTAGTTGGACTACCAAGTCTAAATAATTATGTTTATGGCACTATGTCCTAATCAGTGTGATTCCCTTATGCATGGTACCCAGCAGGATATTATTTAACAAATTTTAATTAGTAATTAAGGTGGCTTCTCTGCACTGATGATATTATCAGGTTTGCTTCTGGATGCCTCATTGAAAGATTTCTGCTTTAGAGGCTTTGAATTTTCATATAACTAATGACTTTCCTTTAGTGTTCTTGTCCCCCAGTTTAGAGACTGTCATTCTATTGAACCAAAAGAAAGATATGCTTTCTTCTTGGCCTGTTCACATCAGAATAGGAGTAGCAGTTGTTTGTGACATTTTTGAAACACTTTCCCAGCCACCGAAAATAACACACTGTTTATATGTCGGTTTTATTCCTTGTGAGCTGTGAGTACTTCACTTGGAGAGAGCTTTTACAGTGAGTTATTGTGAGAGCCAATGAGCTCTTCCTGGCAGATTTGAAGGAAAGAGCCGTTCAGCTGTCAAAGGCACCGCCATTCACCACCTTGGAATCATCCTCAACTTCTCACTCATGCTAGCCCTACACACTCAATCTCATGTTAAAGCTGATCATTTATAATTTTCCAAGTACCTTTGGCACTTCTCTCCACTAAGACAGTTGTCACTTTTAAATAGACTCTCATCATCTCTCCCATAGATTCTATCATTGCAGTAGTTTTCTAATTCATCTCCCCAGCGTCAATCAGTTCTACATTCAGCTGCCAAAGTGGTTGTCCTGAAGTGCTGATGGGCAACCCCTATGCATTCCAGTGGCTCCCAGTTACCTTTGAGATCAAATATAATGTCCTTTGACATCTAAAGTTTTTTGCTATTTGGCCCTTTCTAGTTTTCTTATACTTATTTTCTCTCTGCCCTCTCCATAGTATCGCTACTCTTGTAGCTCTTGTTCATAACCCTTAACTCTCCACTTCTTAATTCCATACTTTTTCACTGGGTGTTCCTCATACCTAGAATGCTTTCTCTCCTCTCCCTCCTATCTTCCCTGGCTTCCTGCAAGACTTAGCTGACGTTCCATATTCTGCAAGAAGCCTTTCTTCCATCTCACTGTTAAGTTCTTTCCCTCTGAAATCACCTTCTTTCACACTTTTATTCTGTCTTGTATGTACATAGTAATTTGTCTGTTATATCCTTTTTGAATGTGAATTTCTTGCAGGCAGAGAGTCTTTGCTTTTCTTTGTCTATCTGGTACTTATTGTCGACCGACTATTGCTGGCCAGAGATTTCCTACTATTCAGTTGGGAGGTCAGTATTCCTTTAGAATAGAAAGATTAATTAAAAGATTCTATGTTCCCCCCTATTTAGAGAGCCTTTCTCCATGCTTTGAAGGAAAAGTACTATCTGAAGTGAGGCCTATATTTCTGTATGTTAGAGAGAAATGGAAGTGGTGAGATTTTGAGCAGAGAAAAGAAAGTCTCGTGAACTTGCTATTATTAATTTGATTCAAAGCCTTTTGAAATATAAAAAACAATCAAAAATTTTAAAAGGTCTTGTATGGAATCTAATATTTTCGTGTAACCTGCTTAATAATGGGATAGGTAGAAAGACAAAGATAGACAGAAAGGCAGAGGCTGTGTGACACAGTGAAAAAAGTACTGAATGCAAGGTCATGGATTTGAATCCTGATTTACTAACTGACGATCATGTGAGTTCGAGTTAAGTGTTAAAACCTGTTGTCTCAGTTTCTTCATGTGTAAAATGAGGAGTTTAGACTGGAAAATAACCATGGTCTTTTACAGCTTGAAATCTATAATTCTTTGATACTAGGGATCCAGACTAAGGTACCCCAAGTTAAATCATTGTAAGGCAACAGCTGGGGGAGCATGATTCCTGTGGTTGAGGTGGGTTCTGTGGTCCTTCGGCAGGGTTGATTTTGTATGGAGCTCTTTTATGGAGTGTTGGGCAGGAATAGCCTTGGGGGCAAGAGAAAATAATTGATGGAGAATTAAAAGTTAGTGTGGAATTTGGAAAAGAAACAGTGACTCTTGGTTTATTTTTATGCAGAGTAGTTAAGGAGATGGCTTAATTTAAGTGATATTTTAAGCAAACCTTGGAATTTCCTTCTTGTAGCATTCATGTTTGCTCCTGGATAACAATCCAGCTCTCTGGCTTTCACAGATGGCTTCAGTGTATGCCCTTTAATATACTAAAAATCTGTCCTTTAATATGCTGAGGTCCATATGTTTGTGGTGGCAAATAAGATCTGTGTGTTTCAATTCACTTCAATAAGAGTATGAATCTGTTCTTAAACTTGAGTTTTGGAACCTAATGGACTAGTTTTTATAAAAGTCAATTAATGTTTCTGTCATTCTACCTAACATTTAAAATAATTAAATTTGACATCATAGGTGCTTTGTTCTTAGGATATAGATGTATTAGACAAGATAGTAATTTATTTCTAGTATTGGAGATAAGCCTGACCTATATAGTCAGTGTATTTCTCACTATGTTTATCATTGAGAGGTAACATGGACTAGTGAATATTGGTCTTGAATTAGGAAGTTTCCTTTCTACATATCTCCAATTTTTACAGCCCATTTTTTTTTTAGGATGTTGATAAAGGTGATCTTGACTTTTTATTTCAATGTTATAAACAACTGTCAAATGTACTTCTACCAGTATAGATCAATCATTCTGCATATTGAAGTTTTAGACAGTACTTGGGACACTGACAAACCTACGTGCCTTGTGTAAAGTCACCCAGAATGCATCAGACCTGCCCTAGTCTTCCTGACTGTTCAAAACTCTCTGTATACTACAACATGCTCATTGTCTCACATATTCCTTACATGAAAAAAATCATAGATATAGTTTTTCAAAGTTATTAAAAATTATTGAGTGCAGTTTGGGTAAGACAAGCAGTATAGTGTAGGATATCAAGATCATATAACTTGCCATGTTTATATCTCTTGGCATTGTAGTGCTTTATAAACTGTAAATTGCTTTGTATATGTGAGTTGATATTATTTAGCATTATGCTTGAATTAGGTTATTCTTATATATGTTATATAATGCTTATAGCTTTCAGTGCATATTAGTGTATAGTTCCTGGCTACTACCTACCTCTATAACCAGTCTTCTTCAGTTTACCATCATATATTCATTATCAGAGGAGAGATGACAACTGATTGGCAAAATTTTGATGTAATGGGAGAGAAGTTGTCATATAGTCAGTCCATATAAAAATCTGGTATCTGCCAAGTAGCTAATACTAAATGGCTGTTTCTAGCACAGATTATGAAAGATTATAAAAGTAAGAAAAATGAAATGAGGAAATGAGCTCAGGCCTTTCTAAACTATTCCACTCTTGTGTTTTCTGATCTATATCTATATCTGTGTGTGATTTCTGACATATAATAAAATATACATTTATTTAGATTATATGTGTGTGTTATATTGGTATAGCAAGAAGTAGTTAAGTAGAAGCAAGGTCCAGAAGGAATCTGGAGGAGGTGTATGCTGAACTAGGTTTGGAATGACCATGTCTGGTGTGACTACTACTTTAAATGCAGGCTAAGAGAGGAACTTACTGCTCAGAGGAGACACTAAAGATACAAATATTTATTGCCAACATATTAGGGAATAGTGTTTTATATTAAAGAAGGTCTTCAGTCAAAACAGTAAAAATGAACAGTAATTTTGGGGAAGCAACAGTACCCAATAAAATAACGTAATGTGGTGAGATAAATGATTGATTTTGGAGTCCTAGAGTCATGGGTAGAAACTCATTACCATACGGTATTAGCACTTCTGACAGTCTTATAGATTATAAAGTCAAATCTTCACTTTTGAATAGGAAAATGGAGTCCCAGGGCAGTTAAGTGATTTGCCCAAGTGCATATAATCTGTGGATAGCAGCAAAACTAGAATTTAGTCTATATAATTTCACACTTGTTCACATTATGTTATATCTAGCTTTTGGTGATATAGTGAGTGGTTTATTAGAAAGAATATTGGACCTGGAGTCAGAAGACTTGTATTTGTATCCTTGTTATAGAACATGCTACTAGCTGGATGACCAGGAATAAGTCACTTAACCTTACTTCAGCCGCAGTTACTTTATAAAATGGGGAGAATTACTTTTAGTTTCCATTTTACAAGTTTATGGTGAGGAAAAGTGCTTATATAAATATTTTATTGAATGTCCCATGGCTGCTTTTGCTTCCCTGGCATTAGGGCCAATAAATACAATATATTTTTGTTCTAATATGAAAAAAAGAGTATACTTGTTGGAGGGAGTAAGTTGTTTAAGTGATTCAATTCACTTTGCTATTTCTAAGTGACGAAAGAGATGCTAAAAACCACGTTATCAAGTTAAAAACCCTTAGCTTGTTTTTGTGGTTCTTTGGAGGGGAAACCAAGGACTAATCAATTGGTAATAGACTCAAGCTACTAAGAGTCAAAAAACCTGAAGGATTCATTCCTTTTACTATTTTACTCTTCTGTTCCAACCTTTACTATAGACATCTTGTCATCTTTGCTTCTCCTTTCTTTCTTTCTCTTATTATTTTTTCCTCTTTTCTCTCCCTTAACCATAAATATAAATATAGAATTAAAACACACTTTATTATTTGTTATACATCTTGAATAATTGCAATAGTTTTTAATTTGAAATAGATCACCCAGATATTTTATTTTTCTCTGTTTCCTTAAAAAAGGAAAGGAAAGGAAGGAAGGAAGGAAAGAAGGAAGGGAGGGAAGGAGGGAGGGAGAAAAAGAAGAAAGGAAGAAAGGAAGGGAGGAAAGGAAGAAAGTCAGTAGGCTAGCTAGTTTTAATGCATGTTTTTGCCCTTCACTGATTTTTTTCTGTCAATCAGTGGTCCTAAATATATAAAACTTGCAACTATGAAATGCTATGTAAGTTATTAATAACAAAGAATAAATAACAAGAGAGTACATTTACATATATGTTCTCATTGTTGAAAGGATCAAGGAAATGCATTGCATGTATGTCATACGGTCATAACATCAGTCGCAGCATCTATAAATACAAAAGATGGTGATAGATAAAATATTCTGACATTAAAAAAGGACTCACAGTGAACAGTTTAAATCTGGTGAAAATTGATTGTACAGTATAGTAATCTTATTTATACAAATAGCCTATGTTGGGCTGTACACTATAGAAACAATATTCATTTTAAATTTAATTTAATCTTGTCAATCAACAAACATTTATGTTACATATGTGCAAAGCTAAATAAATCAAATTGCTATATTGATTTTTAAAAATTTTATGTAAGATATAATATTTAAACAGAACCTTTTTATCCACTTAGGATACCAATATCAATTAAAATCAAGGAATTAAATGGGAACAAATGAAAGAAAAATATAGTGAATTTTTTGGTGGAGATTAAAGTTTGACATAATTATGAGTATTTACCAATTGTACTGGTAGCTAGAACAGTAGATTTGAAAATCAGAATATATAAGTTCTAATTCTAGTTATGGTCTAATATCTTTTTTTGTTTTTCATTTAATAAATATTTAAAATTTCAACAATATTTTATTTTTCCAATTACCTGTAAGGATAATTTTCAACATTGACCCTTGCAAAAGCTTTCAATTACAAATTTTCCCCTCCTTACCCCCATTCCTTCCCCTAGATGGCAGGAAGTCTAATACATGTTAATTATGTTAAAATACTTGACAAATCGAATATCGAACATTTATTATTTTTGTAAGATTTTGAGTTCCAATTTTTTTCTCTCTCCCTCCTTCCCAAATCTCCTTAGCAAGCAATCTGATATCAGTTATATATATATATACAATCATTTTTAAATGTTTAAATATTAAACATTTCCATATTTGTCAGGTTGTACAAGAAAAATCAGACTAAAAGAGAAAAAACCATGAGAAAGAAAAAGCAGGAAAACAACCAGACAAAAAAAAGATGAAAATACTACGCTTCAATCCACATTCAGTTCCCTCTCTGGATGGCGTTTTCCATCCCAATCTAATAGAATTTTCTTAGATCACTGTATTGTTGAGGAGAGCCAAGACTGTTATAGTTGATCATCCCATAATCTTGCTGTTACTGTGAACAGTGTTCTTCTGGTTCTAATCACGTAAGGCTTTCTAGGCTTTTCTAAAATCAGTTTGCTCATCATTTCTTTTAGAACAATAATATTCCATTACATTCATATATATGGTCTAATATCCTAAACATGCAGAGCCTCAGTTTGCTTATCTGTAAAATGGATATAAACCACATATGCTACCAATATGCCAGCTTGTTGTAAGGAAAATGCTTTGCAGATCATAAAATGGTTTTCAAAATATGAATTGTTATGATCTTGGAGGATAATGATTTCATAGACATAGAAATATAAAGGACATTGCCCTTCAGTTTGCAGATAAATATACTTCATTAAAAATAATAAAATTCATTCATTTTGACCAGATATTGACAAACTCTAGTACTGGAGAATAACTTGGCCCCTTCTTTGTAGGGGCCTAGGAATAATTTCTACATTAAAAAAAATCAAATTTTATTGTATTTAAAAATATAAAAACCATTCTCAACTGCTGACAACCCTACAAAAGTAGGGTACTATCCAGTTTGACCCTTAGTCATTGATTTACCAATCCCTTTTTAGACCATTTATAGGATGCTCAATCTGAATTTATGAAAAGTGTAAATTGTAGACATTTTCAATTTTCAAAGATATATAATAATCAGTACTAGACTAACACAGAAGTGATGCAGTAGATAGGAATTTCCTAGAGTCAGGAAGACCTACTTTAACTTGAATTTTTAAATTTTAAAATTAGGAGAGGGAATGTGACAGAAACAAAGACATGATAAAATAAGCTGTTCCATTGATCCTTTAGTATCATTCATTTATATCATGGACACAAAACAATCTGGTGAAATCTCCTTTTTCAGGGTAATTTTTTTTAATAATTGAAAGAAATGTTCAGTTTTGGTTACATATTAGTGAAAAACAAAGATGTAATTCTCTTTTCCTAATTCTTGGATCTCAAGTTAAAAACCGTAATCTAAATGATGGCTTCTGGCCTCTAATTTCCTACAGGCCAGAAGAACAGGATTACTTGAAAAAAACCAGAAACTATAATCCCAAATATTCCAACCTGAAACTCAGCATCATGGACTACATGAAATAAATTGAATTCTCATTCTCTGTATAAATCAGTAATCCATAAACTACATTATGTCTGATTTATGATCTTTACAACCACCACTGAGTACAACCGCAGTCATGTTTGTGTATAAAATACACTCAGGAAACTGTGCTGGTTGTCCTGCTGTCAGGACCAGATGGAGACTGGTACCTATGTATAGTAATCCTGGTTTTTGTTTGTTTCTAGCACAGAGACTTGTCTTTGCATTTAGAAGGGAAAGGTGGAGGTACCTGGGCAATTTGTGTTGCATAATCACATTTACCTATGGGACATAAATGTGATTATGAATTACAGAAAAATAGGGTCTCTGAGGAAGAGTTTCAGATGTTCCTGTTCCAGAGAACTTAGTGTAATAGAAAAAGTATGAAGAGTTGATTTTCAGCCCAGGACAATAATGGGCTTGAAATCATACTTTTGTTTAAATTTCAACTGTGACACTTATTTTGTGACTATGGACAGGATAATTTAATTTGGAGGTGGTAATTGTGGTACTTATTTGTAAGGTGGTTGTGCAGCCTGCACTTTGTAAACCTTAAAGTATCAGCAGGAGAGTTTAAATGTTTTTGTGTCCTGGATTCCTTTTGGCAATCCATTCTGATAAAGCCTTTGGATTCCTTCTCAGAGCCATTTTTTTAAAACATAAAATTAAAAAATATATTATTACAAATTACATTGAAATTAGGTTGAAATAGTTATCAAAATTTAAAATTCATAGGCACAAGAGAATCCTTGCTTTTTTCTCCCCTGCTAACAAAGAATCAGAAACTAAGTAAGTGTTCATTGATTAGGGGAATGGATAAATAAGTTGTGGTATATGAATGTGATGGAAAATTATTTTGCTGCAATAAATGATGAAAGATGAGTATAGAAATAAATGAGATATCTTATGTCAATTAAGGCAAAGTGAATATTCACAATGACTCTAACAATATAAGTAGAAATAGACAATAAAAATGGAAATTACGTGCTATGAAATTATAATGAACATATCTGGATTTTCCCTTTCATAGTAGAGGATAGTTTGTTCCCAGAATTCTTATGACTCTTCAAAAGAATACTTCACTTGATGATTTTGTTATTACTTATTTCATATCACTTGAACCTAGATTTACCCGAGAAGATAAAAGTTTGCTGCCCAAATTCTATTTGTGTATTTTTAAAATAATGATGTAAAATAGTAAAAAAAAAAAAAAAGTGCTTTGATGGACTTGAGATGTCATTGATGGGGGTACTTTTTGAATTTCTGTGAATTTCAAAACCTTATCTGTACATTCTTATTCCGTATAGTTTTACCTCATGTTCCTACATAAATCTCCTATAAAAGATCTATTTCATAGATTGAAAGTCATCCTCTAACCCTTTTAATATTTCATGGATACCAGTATTTCATTTGAACTGCTTTCTCTCCTTATGAAGTGACCTACTCTGTCTCTTTTTCTGGCTTTCTATGATCTTCAGTGTTGTTACTTATATTATTTCTCATTTGTGTATCATCTTTAGTTGTTATGCTGAAGACTACTTATAACTACTATTTATCTTTTCATTGCCTCTTATGTAACTTAAAATTTTGTTTATAATATGCTTGAGTAAATGAAGGTTACTTAAGGAAGATTACATATGCCTACATTTTCAAGAGCTCAGTTTGATGAATCAATGTATACTTATAACACTACAATGACTACATTTTCCCTAGTTACTTGTGAAAGATGTTTTCTTTGTTATACTACAAACCCAGGAAACAAACCCAAAACAACAAGACCCACAATCTAATGATCTTACTTTATCCTGGAATCTCCTAGGTATAAGTCTGAGTTAAGTTTTCAGAGTTCTATTCACAAGGACAAATGACTTTCCCTTTATCATCTGTAAACATTCAAGTTTGTACATCAATAGTCTCAAGAGTAGATCAGCCTTGCCTAAGTTCTGCTATCTTCTCCTTTCTTTTCCTCAAATGAGGTACCAACCCTTTTGGTTAAGAAGTCTCTGCAAGAGAAACTGCTATCTGAAAAAAGAAACTGATTTGTGGTCGCATAGAAAGTGAGAATCCTTGTAATGCCTTTTGATGATAGGAAATATAGTCACTGGTAAGAGTACCAAGTCTGGAGTAAAAGGACCTGGGTTCAAACACTGCCTTTGATGTTTATTGCCTGTGTGAATTGTGACAAATCATTTAACCTTCTTGGTCTTCATTTTCTGTATCTGTAAAAATGAAGAGGTTGTTGGACTAGGTGACTTCTGAATTTCCTGCTATTTCTAAATCTCTAATCACGTGAACCTGTTATTTCTTTGTGACTGAGGTATTAAGAATTGGACAATAAGTAAGTTGGACTGATCCTTGCAGAATCTTGATTTTCATCTCTATTCAACTCAACTCTTCTTAAAAAATATAGGTCACTCCAGTAGTCTTAGTGAAAGTTGTAAGCATCAAAATTAAAATACCCTAAAACTTCACTAAGTTTTGGGACACTCAGTATTGATTAAGTACCTACTCTGAATAGCACTGGGCTAGGCAAGTACAAGATCAAAAAGCACCTAGACTTAGTCCCTAAGAAGCTTAATCTCTCAAAATACTGGGGGTGGAGTAGAAAGTGGGGAGGGTGGATATATAGCATATATGCAAATAAGTATATTAAAGTAGAATTTATTAAGGTCAGGGGGGAGACTAGACAGTATTCAAAGGCAACGTGAAGAACAATACAGATCTCTGCATTTGGAGCAGTCAGAGAAAATGGAATACCTGAGCACCCTTCTCAGACCTGAATCTCTTAGATGCCATTTTTGTATCCATGTAGGATTATTTGTATCTGGTATGTCTATTTGGAATGAACCACATTTATATGGTTTCCTCTTTTTTTTTTCCATCACTAATACTTATTTCAGGAGATAAAGAAATAAAAAGATTTATTTATATATATATTTTTAACATTGCAAACATCTATTTCTTTATTTTTATAGCACAATTGTATTCTTAGATCAAAGGTTAACCATTCAACATTGTTGGACATCTTCTTAATTTCCTGCTTTCTGCCAACTCAAAAAGAGTAGTTAGAAATATTTTTGTGTATATTGGATTTTGTCCTCTTTCTTTAATCTCTTTGGGGTTTAGGCCTAGTGGTGCAGAGGTGGGTTAAGGGACATGCACACTGTTTAGCAGTTTTTAATGTTTATTTCCTAGTGGCTTTATCTGAAACAAAGGAAAGTTGAATACATATGAAAACACACAAATTTGTTTCATAAATACATCAAACTCAATAGAGAAATGAGTAGGATGTAGTGAAATTTAAAAGGGAGGATAATATCTGAAAGAGAATATGTGTAAGAAAAACACTTTCAGATCCTGAGCAGCAAGGAGGTGCGATTAAAAAGGAGATAATTAAAGAAAAGAATTAGAATCAAAAGCAAGGCATGAGTTAGAAAGTGGCCAAGCAAATCATGATGTATGAACGACATATAGTTTTATTGCACCAGAAGAGATGACAAAAGAAAGCACAACACCTGACATAGTAAGTGCTTAATAAGTGCTTAAGAGAGAATTTCTGAGAATCCTTGGTGTAATGGACTGCAGTAGAATAAAGTGAGTAGAACTAGAGTAGCAGTTTATGTAACTGAAACATCAAAGATACATTTATGGATATGGCCACATTTCCAAGGTAGTATATGAATAGATAAATTTTTTGATTGACATTTAAATTTCTATGATTTCATCAGTGTAACTACCTCATCATTGTATTCATAACCTTTTGGCACGTTGGTAGATGAGCCTTATGGATAGCTATGGCCATAAAAGTCATACCCTTTGGCCACTCTGTTGTATATCTCTAGATTTAAATTGGTTGGTCTTTGGATGGCATATATCGCCTTCCCATACATGAGACATTATGACCTGGATTATCTTATTCCTAGGGTGAATTTCATGCCACAGGGAAGAATTTGAAAAGACTACTAGAGGGCTAATCCAGTTTGCCACTGAAAAAGGTATAGAAAACACACACACACACACACACACACACACACACACACACACACACACACACACACGAGTTACATTCTTTATAAGAACTGTCATTTGAATTCCAAACTAAAGAGTAGAAGTCTACTTTCTAGGACAATGACTGTGCGATGCATAGGTGGGGAGTGGCTTGGTCATCCTGAGGATTAGGAAGATTCTATTGGCTATGTGAAGGATGAATCAGAAAAGTGAGAGCTCAAAGAGGGAATACCAGTTAGGAGGTTGCTGTAAGTAAACAAGGTGAAAGTTGATGAGAGTTAAACTAGAAAAGTGAGTATTTTCAATGTAATCAGTCAATCAGCTAACAAGTATTTATGAAGCTACTATGTCCGACCTCTACTAGGTGTTGGGGATATGAAGACAAAAATGAAACAGATCCCACTCTCAAGAAGGTTACAGACTGGTGAATGAATGACTGCATGTACACACATAGGCATATACAAAATATGTACACACTAGCCACAAGGTAATGTTACATTGGAAGGCACTAGCAGTGGGGAAACAGGAAAATTTTATCAATGCTGATACAGACTTAGTCTTTAAGGAAATCAGGATTCCAAGACTTAGTCTAGGCATGGACAGTAGCCAGTGCAAAAACCAGTAGATGGGTGATAGAATATCCTGCATAGGAAATATTTGAGGAATAGTAAATAAATATGGCTGGGATGTAGAAAGGGTGGATAGGAATAATATGTGAGAAAAGAATGGTAAGAAGGGAGCAGATTATGTAAAGCTTTGGATTTCTAAGGAGTATGTATTTTATCTTACAAGCAATAGAAATTCACTAGAGGTTGTTGAGTAAAGAGATGGTTAGACCTGTATTTTTTTTTTAAAAACACTGCCACTCCAGATCCAATCATTCTGGAGAGCAATCTGGAACTACACTCAAAAAGTTATCAAACTGTGCATACCCTTTGACCCAACAGTGTTTCTATTGGGCTTATATCCCAAAGAGATCTTAAAGGAAGGGAAGGGCCCCACATGTGCAAGAATGTTTGTGGCAGCCCTTTTTGTAATGGCAAGGAACTGGAAACTGAAAGGATGCCCATCAATTGGAGAGTGGCTGAATAAATTATAGTATATGAATGTCATAGAATATTATTGTTCTGTAAGAAACGACCAGCAGGACGATTTCAGAGAGGCCTGGAGAGACTTGCATGAACTGATGCTGAGTGAAATGAGCAGAACCAGGAGATAATATACATGGCAACAACAATACTATATGATGATTAATTCTGATGGACATGGTTCTCTTCAGTAATGAGATGATTCAGACCAGTTCCAATGGTCTTGTGATCAAAAGTGATCATCTACCCTCAGAGAGAGGACTGTGGGAACTGAGTGTGGTTCACAGCATAGCATTCTCACTCTCTCTGTTGTTATTTGCTTGGATTTTGTTTTCTTCCTCAGTTTCTTTTCTGGCTTGTTTTGATTTTTCTTGTGTAGTACAATAATTGTATAAATATTTATGCATTTATTGAATTTAACATATATTTCTACCATGTTTTGCATATATTAGACCACTTGCCCTCTAGAGGAGGAGAATGGGGGGGGGCGGGGCTGGAACACAAGGTTTTGCAGGGACTAATGTTGCAGAATTATTTATGCATATGTTTTAAAAAATAAAAAGCTTTAAATAAAAAAAGAAGTACAGAGTAGAGAATAACCAATAAGGAAGCAAAGAAAATATGAACAATCATGAATATAATCTCTTCTATCATTAAATGTGCTTTCTTGAAAGGGCAATATATTGTTATGTATTTTGAATCCTCCTTGATGATCTGCTGGGCACGTGACTTTTGTTTTTATTTTCCTTTTTTGTCTTTCTTTTTCTTTTTTGTCTTTTCTTATTTTCTTATTTAGTTTTAAATAATAAATAAATCCTACAGTACAAGGAAAAAAAATAAAAAAAAAACCCACCACTTTGACAGTCTTATAGAAGATAGATTGGAATCCAGGTAAAGTAGAATCTTGGAAATATACCACAGTTAATGGCCATAACATGATTGAAGATCCAGCAAAAAGAACCTATAAGACAACAGTCAAATAGGTAAGAAAACTAAGAGCACATGGCATCACAAAAACCCAGAAAAGAGAAAGTATCCAGGAAAAAAAGAGAATTTATCAATAGTGTCAGCTTTAGCAGGGATCAAAAAGGATGAGAATTTAGAAAATTAAATTAGACATATTTGATGCCCTTCATATTACCTTCCAAATCAGAGAAATAAGGTCCATTATCCATCTGGATAACCAGCTTTAAAGCTGAAAAGGAAGTGGGTCTAAGGTGGTTCTTACCAGGTCTTTCTTGTCTATCCTCTTAAGTAGTTTTTAGTCTTATGTAGCCCTATCCATCCTTTCTAACTTGCTCTCCTATCCTACGTTCAGGTACATTTATGTACTTTATATCCCCACATCCCCAAGTAGGCAGTAGTTGCAGGTGTTGACTCTTCCTCAAACTTTGTTTCAAATCCTTTGGATTTTCTTTTGATACCATTTTATAGCATTTTGATAAAATCCTCTATTTTTTTGTAATGGGCAGTGGGCTGTACCTTTCTATGAGCACTTGCCTCAAGTCCTTTGGTGTTATCACTTGAAACAATAAAGTTTTGGGGGAAACTGGTTAAAAAAACAAGATCTTATATTTTAGATATAGCAGCCTTAGTTGAATTGTAAGATTGGAAGCCATATTTCAGAGACTTTAGAAGAAGAGTGAGAAGAGATGAAGTGCATGCAAACAAATATAGAACTGTGAGGTTTTTTTAACCTTAGCAGACAGAGAGGAGATAGTTGGGATGAAAGCTAGTGGGAATAGTGGCTTCTAAAGAGCATGTTTAAGGATGGGGGAGGCTTGGGCAGTATTTAGTAAGTATTTAATATACTTACTTATACTTAATATAAAAGTATTTAATAAATAAAAATTGAAGATGGAAAGGGGGGAGAGGAGGGAAGGGAAAAAGGGAGAAAAGAAAAGGAAAGAGAAGACAATTTGTCTAGAGCAAGAGAGAATAGGATCAAGAATACATGTAAAGGGTGACCTTCATGAAGAAAAAAGTAGAAGTGGAAGACAGTGAGAGAATGATATTGGAGGGATGTTATATGATAATAAGAGAAGAGGGACCTCTTTCCAAAATGGTCTCAATTTGCTAAACTGGTTTCAAATGTGTCTCAATTTTTGTTACTGTGGCAGGAAAGAAGAGAAGGTTTGCAAACAATAAATATGTGTGATAATGCTGATAAAGTATTCTGTAAAATTGGGTACCTGACTAGATTTGCAGGATAAAGGAGAAGGATGATTTGTTAATATCTCAGAGTTTGACTGGGGAAATGTTGACAAAAATGAAATTGTTAAAAGACAGGTTTTGTATAAAAAGTGGTGAGTTCAATTTTGTACATATTACATTTTAATTGTTAAGATGAAATCCATATAGATGTTTAGCAGACCGCAGCAATTACCCTATAGTGTGGGGAAAAATTATTCTTCATTAATCTATGTGAGTTCAATGAAGAAATGAAAATGTAGGAAAAGAATGAACTTAGTGGATTTAATTTATTTAGTTTTTTCAAAAAATCTCTTACAAAGTTCTTTCCTAAAAGCTGTTGTAAACAAATGTCATCATGGGATTAGCAAAAATATTCTGTCATGGAGAGGGAACTGGCTTAGAGACAGAAAATGAGGAAAAAAACAAACATATTTCTTTGAATGGAAATATGTAACTCATGGGCTCTCTCAGGTATAGGTCTTACATAAGAGCAGATGTGAAAATTATCAGGAAGATGGAGTGTTCATGAAAATTTTGCAGACTCAAAGTGAGGTTTTGCTCTCTTGAGTTATAAAATGCTGTTCTGACAGAGTTAAATTGTACTAAGAGATTATGAAGCTGAATGACTAAACAGGAAAGTGGATGAGAAGTCAATATATACAAGTATAATAAAACAAAAACTAATCAAAAGTACACTAATAAGTAATTAACTTTCAGCTGTTGGTCATGACCTAGAGAAAGGACTGAAGATTATTTCCCTGATTACATCAGCTATTTTGATGCTTTGGCCAAAGTGATTTCCAAATATTGAAACTCTCTTCATTTTCTCTTTCCCTTGGTCTCCTTTTCTTATTCCCCATCTTTTCTCTCTCTCTCTCTCTCTCTCTCTCTCTCTCTCTCTCTCTCTCTCTCTCTCTCTCTCTCTCTCTCTCTCT
>JAJPUD010010698.1:24119-59748 GCA_023553655.1 Myrmecobius fasciatus
TCTCTCTCTCTCTCTCTCTCTCTCTCTCTCTCTCTCTCTCTCTCTCTTTCTCTCTTTCTCTCTCTCTCTCTCTCTCTCTCTCACACACACACACACACACTCACTCACTCACAAACACACACTCACACACAAAGACTTGTATCTTGCCCTCAGAGATCAGACATTCTAACAAGGGAAACTATGTATTCATCTATAAGTATAATCAAAATAAATAGAAGGTATTTTTTGTGCATATGAAGGGTCTAGTATCTGAGGACATTGAGAAAGCCATTAAATCTAAGCTTTTTATTTTAATTATTTTATTTAATTCATTAGACTAAGTTGCTATTTTCAGGGCATTGAAGAGTAGAAAGAATATAGAAACTTCACTCACCTCTCTAGGCCCAGATTCTCAATCTGTGTGAAAATCCTATTTCAAAAAGTTAGAGGAGAGGGAAAAAGATGTAATATGTGTTCAGATAATGCATCTAACAAGCTGCTCTTGGACTGGCAAAAAAAAAAAATCCAACCTGTAAAGACCTTGAATATATGGGGAAGTGGCAGGAATTAGCAGAAGATAGATTATCTCCAAAGTTCTCCTTTAGAAGTTCCAAGGGCAGGATAGGTTTGGAGGAACCCTTTGGTAGAGCTGAGAATGGAACTTAGAATTTTTACTTTTCAACCTTCTCCATCTACTCTGTTGCATTGAGACCATGGGGACAGAATGAAAAGGTACCTAGCTTTCCAGACAAATTTCATGTCATTAAGCAGTCTCTCCTCCTATTCCTTCTGTTTCTTGAAGTCTTCTATCTCATTGGATTATTTTTCCCCACCCTGGAGGACAGATTTATTTGTTCCTGACACTAGAATCCTGAAAATATTTGGTGTGATTGGTGACTAAGAACAAGACCAGGGGAAAGTAAAATATGTCATCATCCAGAAAACTTCCAGCTTTATCCTGATCTTCTGAACCCTAAATTTTTCATTTTATAGATAATGAAACTGATGAGAGACATTATAAAGAAGAAAAAATGCTATTCTACTTTGTAGTTTATATTACATGTAGGTTTGATTACTAAATCTTAAGGAAATTATATTAAAGTGGGAGAAGTTCAGGGCAAGGCACTTAGTGATCAGGGTTAAAGTGTAGCTTTCTCATTAGAATCATGTAATCATTCGTCATGCCTATATATATATATATATATATATATGTATATATATATATATATATATATGGTATGCCATGTGTAGCATTTCAATGTTAAAATATTAGTGTAGAGGTCATCTGTTTTAGGTTTGAATTCTGCCATTTCCTGAATTTTACTTGCATTTTTTAAGGAAGGCAATTTACATTATTATGCTCTTTCTTATCTTTCTTGGGGTATTATTAATTCCTGCTCTTTAATTGTTGCTTTTGAGATTGATTATTTAACTCAGGGTTCCATAGAAACCTTTGAAAAGTTAGGAAGATCAGGTTATTGACCTCTCATTATCTGGCATTCTGTCTCATAGGGAAAGGCAATAATTGCATGATAATTCTGAAGAGTAGGGGGAGAGAAATGCTGATTCATTGACTTCTGTGACCAAAGCAAACAGCTATTGTAAACAGTAAAGGGTTGGTATGTTGGCAACCACTGTCACACATACCAATAAGAGAAAACCTTCAGAGCATCTTTGAAAATTAGACTTTGGATTGTCAACCCTTGCCTTAACTGCTTCATCCATTTATAGACATGTTTTGTTTGAATCAATTTTCAAAATCCTCTCTCCTGCTCATTGTCAAGTGAAACATATATAGCAGGGAAATTCTACTGAATTCATGAACAATATACTTGGACTCCATCAAACAACAAATGTTTATTAAGCAATTACTTTGGACCAGATACTATGATAGATATACAAATATGCTTTTGTATACTTGGAGATAGAAGTACAAAGAATGGAAAAAAATAAACAATTCTAATGGAATAGATAAGAAGTGAAAAATAAAAATTCATATCACAAAAATGAAAGAATACATTTATACATCTTTGTTAAAGATATGGTAGTTTTGCTAGGACACTAATGCATTTTTGGTGGAATTGTGAAATGATCCAACCATTCTGGAGAGTCCAACCATTGTGGAGAGTAATTTGGAATAGTGGCCATAAGGCTAAAAAACTGTGCATACTCTTTGATCCATCAGTGTCACTACTGGGTCTGTATTGCCAAAATATTATAAAAGAGGGAAAAGGACCCACATGTGCAATTTTTTTTTTTTTGTAGCAGCTCTTTTTGTGATAGCAAGGAACTGGAAATTGAATGGATGCAATTATATATATGAAGGTAATGGAATATTGTTAGTTCATAAGAAATGACAAACAGGCTGTTTTCAGAAAAATCTGGATTATATGAACTGTTGCTGAATGAAGAGAGCAGAACCAAGAGAACATTGTACACAGCAACAGCAAGATTATGTAATGATCAGTTGTGATGGACTTGGCTCTTCTTAGGAATTCCAGTATACTTGGGATAACAAATGCCATCTGCATCCAGAAAGAGAACTATGGAGTTTGACCATGGATTAAAGCATACTATTTTCATTTGTTTCCTTGCTTTTTCATTCTCATTTTTTTCCCTTTTGGTCTGATTTTTTTCTTGACATGACAAATATGGAAATATATTTTAAAAGGATTGTACATGTTCAATCTATATCAAATTGCTTGTTTTTGGGGGGAGGAGAAAGTAAGGGAGAGAGGGAGAAAAATTTAGAACTCAAAATCTTACAAAAATGAGTGTTGGAAACTATCTTTATGTGAATTTGAAAGAAGAGAATACTAATGGGAGGGGGGAGGATACGGTACTTTTGGAAGGATGCCCCCTAGAAGCATTGTTTGAGTAAGAGAGTCATGTGGTTGGAGGTATAGTTAAGGAAAATTACTTTGGTAGCAAGTGTAGGATAAAGTGGAATAATGAGAGACTTGAAGCAGAAAAATCTATTAGGATGATATTGCACATAATCTAGGCAGAAAATGTTAAGGGCATGAACTGAAGGAGTAGATACATAAATGGAGAGAAGGTTGGTTGCAAGAGATGTTGCTAAGAGAGAAACAGAAATGGTAGTAGGATATATTGGATTTGGATAAGTGAGAAGCTAGAGATAATGCCGAGAATTTGAGCCTCACTTTGGAAGGATGGTGGTGCCTTCCACAAAAGGAAAGTTTAGAAGAGGGGAGATTTATGGGGAAAGATGAGCCCAGATTTAGTTATGTGGAACTGAAGATAGCTGGAATATCCAGTTTGAATATCTAGTAGTCAAGCAATGATTTGGTACTAAGGTTCAGAGAAAAGACTAGATGTGGATGGATATTCGTATTGATGTGGTTGTTCCCTAAAATAGAGAAAACAGTTTTAGTATGTAGTGGAAGACACGAAGTTAATAAGAGAACACAGGAAAAAGAGCTCATGACAAAATCTTAGGAAACACCCATAATTAGGGAGTCTGATGTAGATGATGTGCTAGCAAAGGAGATTGAGAAGGACATGTGACTGTCCCTATACCAAAAGACAGCATGTTATAATGGAATTAATTTAAGATGTTAACTTACTAGTTCTCTTAACTTACTAGGTATGTGATGATAGAAGGTCTTTTTTTCTTGTTATTTTCAACTTTTTTTTCAGTTCATCTAAAAAACTTTTATTAAACACCTACTGTGTATTAGTCTATTGTTAAAAAAAAAAAAAAACCCAACCCTTAAAAAAAAAAAAAAAAAGGGGAAAAACGAAAAAAAAAAAAGTCTCCGCTCTCAAAGGGAGCTTCTGTTCAATTAAGGAAAAAGTGTAAATACAGGATGTCTCAAAGTTTTGGTGTATTTTTAATCTTTAACAATTTAAAACTGCAGATTAATTGAGCTCTAGAATTTTATGATTGCGTGTTAAAAATTGAGGTTTTGTCAGAAAAATAAGAGGGCCCTAGGAAAGCTACATGCTTTCACTTTATTTTTTCCTCATGGTTGCATTTTCCCAAATGTAGATTTTAAAAGGTAAATATGTAATTAGGATTTAGATGTATATTTTGAAAAAGCCCTGAGTAATTTAGAGACCTAACTTGTTGTCCATTTATATTATGTTCTATATTTCTGTCACAGTCTCATTCGTTTTTTATTGTACATATTAGTAAGGCAATCTTTTTTGCATAGTCATAGATCTCATTGAGGAAACATGTTCTGCACTTGATATAATCAGTACAATGTTCTCATCAAATTTGGAGGACCTCACTATCTATAGTGAATCCAGTCTCTTCCATTTGGAGGTCACCCTCCATGAAAGTAGCTAAAACCTTTGTGAAATATGTCTCCTTGTTTTATGCCTCATTTAATTTTAATAATCAGAAAATTATTGAATTAGATTATCTCTCTACATTGCATTTATAGGGAATATTGTATGAACTTAACATACAGGGAGATGAATTTTTGGAAGAATCTTTCCAACCCCATTTTGTCTGGCAGTCAAATATTCTTTTAAAATTTATTAAACAGTAAGAGCTTGTATTTTCTGCAACTTTAAGTCATTTGTGTCACTATAAAGATGTGAACTTCAGTACATCATTCTTAAAAGGATTTTAAAAGGTAAGTAGTATTGGTGGTATTAATATACTATCAATTTCCTTTTGGGGCATTTTCCTCTAGGTTTTTTTCATTTCTAAATTATCTTTACTTCCTTGAAATTGCTTGTTTAAAAAAAAAAAAGGAAAAAATAAAGAAGAAAAATTGACCATTCTCCTTTAAGATCATGTTGCCTCCAATTAGGATTTTCTCTGTAGGTGCTTGACCCAATGCAGCTGCTTTTCTCAACTTTATCCTAAATACCACTTTTATGACTTCATGTGGCATAGTTGGGACTTTGTTGTTAGAATTAAAAATAGTAACATTACTCTTATTGATGGATAATTATAGAAATGCCAAAAGCTGTTACATTTTTCTTCTTTTTGTTTTTCCAGCTTCATTTGTGAATTCTCTTGAATTGAATCAGATGGAGCTTACCCTATGAATCTTGTAGATTTTTGCTATTTTATGAAACAGTTCTGTTCTTAAGTGTCTGCCTTTCTTTGCATAATTTTACTCATGAATTTGCGTTTTAAATTGTTGCTGTTCATTACCACATCAGATGTTTGCTAAGGCAGGAATTTTTTGTTTTTGTTTTTGCCACTTCATTGTAGTCACTACTTTATATCACTTAAAATTATACAGAATTTAATAATTTCAATATCACTCTCTTTGTCTTTTTTCAACATTTCCCGTATTTTGTAACATAGATTGATTATTGGACAGATTTATCCTCTCTTCTGATTTGATATTGATTTTGACATTTGCTCTTTCTGATTTGGCTGTGCACCAATTGATTTCTTATCACTCTGGAAATTTTTCACAAAAGTCCTGTTCTTCACCATCCTCATACTATATGGGTGACTCTGGAATCTGGAAGATTAGACAAGCAGAACGCGAACTCTCACAGGTTCTACCAAATTGAAAAGGTGCTGTATCTAGACTGAGTGAAGACTGATTCTGCAGTCTAAGAATCAGTCTAGTTGATGATGGGTGGGTTCTTCATCAGAACATGGAGGAGTAGGTGATAGATTTTTTTGGCCATAGCAACCCATGAAACAGAAATTGGGAGAGGAAAAACCTCTTGGTTTTTCATTGGTTTGTTCATGAGAAGAAACCAGCATTTAGGCAACTTAAAGAAAATTATGTTTTTTAGATTTAATGTTCTCCACAGTAATCAAGAAACTGATTTTCAGAAAAGGAACTGAAAAAAAGAAGAGAGAGATTTGAAAATTAAAAAAAAACATGCTGATTACAACTTAGGTGATAGGAAATTTTGTTTATTTTCATTTTCTGAGATGTCACTCAGGAATTTCTGCTTGTTTCATTTTTATTTTCTCAATGTATTATGTGGTATCTTAGTGCAGTGGATTTGGCGCCAGAGGTGCCACCACCAACCTAGACTCTTGGCTCAGCTGATTAATTAATCCTTTGAAACACTGGGCAAGTCTTTTCACCTTTCTGGCCTTCTACTTTCTTCATTTGGATTGGATCAGATGATCCCTAAAAGCATTTTTGTTTTTCAGCTTTGTTTCTGAAAATAGTTTCTTCTTTTTTGATGAGTTCCAGTTTTAGTGAGGAATTTAGAAAAGTACTTTTATCTAGAGGATAATATGTAGATTGGGGACAGTCATGGAATTTCTTAAAAGTTACTTGTAAACAAATTTGAATGCATGAGTCATCTGTGTGTCTTAGAGGACCTACCATTTTCATAAGAAATGAAATTTTAAAAATATTTTCAGTGAGAGGCAAATTCTGCCTAAGGGCTAATTATGATTTCTTTGGCTAATAAAAATGTTAATTCAATTAAAATAGTTTTATGTGTTACCATGAGCAAGTTACTTAACCTCTCTGAACCTCAATTTCCTGATATGTAAAATGTAGTAAATTACACATAATACTTCAAAGGATTAATATAAATACCAAATGGAAAAAAAAGATATTTAAATTGTTTTTCAAACTCTTAAAAATCTTTGTAAATCTTAGTCTATTTGGTGTTGTCAGTTCAGACACATTTACATTTTTTTTTCCATTGGGAACTTAGACTCATATAATTCTTGGTGTATTTCAATTTCAGATGTCCAAGAGGGAAAGGTTCCAACTTGCTTCCAACTCTAAACTGTGCAAACATTCTCTTCCTTCTTTCCAACCTGAACATTTTGAACAAACAGCACATTACATTCCTTGTTTCTATTCTCTACAGAAATAAATGGATGCTACTGCCACTAGGCCCTCTTCACTCCCAATCCTTTGAGACCTAGTCAGGAGAACAAGAACATATCCATCAAACTCCAGATAAAACAAGAGGAAGCAAAGAAGACATTTAATCTAAGGTCCCTTCCAGCTCTAAGTCTTTGATACTGTGATCCTCATCCTTTTCTTTTTTTATTATTTTTTTGCATATTCATTTCCAAATATATTCTTTCCTTTTATCCTACCTTATGAGCCATCTCTTGTTAAAAGTAAAAATTCAGTTAAATAGTATTAAATGCATCATCTGAATTTGATTATCTATGTAGTTTCACACCCATAGTCATTTTCTTCTGCTAAGAAGCAAGGAAGGTACATTTTCTCATTTTGTTTCAGATCCAAACCTGTTCACTCATATAATTACTTGTTTGGGGGTTTTTGTTGTTATTATTTTTTACTTTTGCTTTGCTGTGGTCATTGTATATGTTGCCTTTCTACTTTACTTTGCATCAGTTTACAAAAATTTTCCAGTGCTTCTGTGAATTCTTCCTATTAAAATTTCTAGTGGCACAGAAATATTCCTTGCATTCTAGTATCATAATTTCCTGGCCTTTTACTTTTGTTTCTGTTTCTTTGGTACTACAAAGTATTGCTCTGGATATGCTGATTTTTATTAAACCTTTCTGGCTTTGCCCTTCTATGGGTATATGCCTAATTGTAGAATCTCTTGGCCAAAGAGTATGGGCATTTAAATGACTTTTAAAGCATAATTTCCAAATAGCTTTGCAAATTGTTTAGGCATTCATATTCATACGAATGTTGTATTATTGTATCTATCTTTCCGCAGCTCTAACCATGTTAATAGCTATTTCAGCCTTTTGTTATATTTGAGAATTTCTTAGATTAGAGTTTTTTATTGGTACTTATCTAATTCTTAATCATTTAAAATATTCTTTCATTTTTATGAAATTCATTTCTATTTTCTATTCATTTTTATTAATAATTTGAAATTCTTTTGAGTACTGCTTTTTTTTTACATTTTTATCTTGAGTCATTAGAAAATTGCTTTGGGTTTTCAATGTTTGTGTTCCCAACACATTTTTAATTTCAAACTCTGAAGAATAATTTTATAGAAACATTGTCCCACAATTTATAGCTTCTCTGTTTATCATAATTTCATTGATTTTATTTGTTAAAAAAAAGTCTTTCAGTTTTACACTTTTCATTTTTCTCTTATGAAAATAGACACAATTAGATACAAATGTGACTCTTAAATTCAGGTTTTATGAGTGACTTAACAAAATGTTGATTGTTCTTACTGTACGTAATATGCTATGCTAGGTAATTTTATATAAAAATCTTCCTATTGCTTTTTTTTTTTTTTTTTTTTTTTAAGAAATTCTTACTGGGTGTGGGGTAAAGGGATAGATGGACAAGCAAGGCAAGTATAGCCAAAATTCTTTTTATATTTGAACATTTTAGCTTAAATGCATTCTTCATTTAAGAAATAATTAAACATTTTTATATTTTAGAAAATAAATATTCTAAGAGAAAAAGATGAAATTTCCCACTTTTTCCTACTTCTCTTAAATTTCCTCCCATTTTTCTTCTTTAAGCCTTTAAGAATTTATTAAGCACCTATTATGTATCAGGAAGCACATAATAGTCTCTGCCCTCAAGAAGCTTGTATTTTATTGGAAGAGACAACATACAAATAATTATGTATTTACGTGGTATATATACGCACATACGTATATATACACATATATACACATATTCATACATATGCATACATATATATGTACATATACACATATATGTGTATATTTGTGTATATATGTGTGTATTTATGTATATAGATATAAATGGATAGTGATCTCAAAGGGAAGACAGTAGCAACAGATAGAATTTGAACTGAGTCTTGAGGGAAAGCCAGGGTTGCCAGGAGACAATTTTGAGGAAGGAGAGCATTCTAAGTCATAGAAGAGAGCCAGTAGTAAAAGCTATGGAATATTCTTTTTAAGGAGCTACTGTCAAGTTAGTTTGATAGGATCATAGAGTACTTGAGATAGATAAAGAAAGATAGGAAAGGGGCCAGGTTGTAAAGAGCCTTAAATGCCAAATCAGGCATTTAAAAAACTTTAACTGGTAGAATTGTTCAAGAAGCCTAAGTTCATAGGAAGGGAGTTCATCTTCTTCTTCTTCTTTTTTTTTTTTTTTTAAATTTCTTGATCTTTCCTCAAGTTTCTCCTGTCACATTTCCCAAACTTCTTTGTAGTTATCTCATTCTCTCTTAAGATTATAGTTATTTGTGTCCTAATCTCTCCTTTCCCAAGATCATTAATCATTAGATTGGAAATCTTTTATAGTCTGTGTTTTATCTCCTTATCCTTAATGTCTATCACACAGGCATTTAATAAATATTTATTGAATTTAAAATGAAATGTTAAGGGAATGAACCAAAATATTTTACTGGAGTGAGAAATTAGTAAAAATTCTGTTTTGTGACTTAAGAGATCTAGCATGTATGTACAGTCTGCCACATGCAGTTTTAAATACTCTCTTGTAACCTACAGTGCTTTTAAAAAATATTTTAAGGGACTTTTTTTAGAAAGCTATAGGATTTATATAGTATTGCTACTCTCCTTTCTCCCTGTTTTTCCTGCTTATCACCTTCCACATTTGACTTAAGCTAAGTGTCATAATATGTAAATGAAATAATCATTCATATTTCATAGAAATTTCTAATTTTAGTGTGAATTTTTTGAAAAATGTGAATATTTCAGCATGTCTATTGTATTACCATGTTTAGATTGGAAAAAAGTTTTGTTATAGTATGTTGGAATTCTCAACAGAGTTGGAACCCTATGGAAGCAATATATAACAATTGTGTATATCACTATTGAATGACTTGTCTCAGATCTTTGTGAACAAATAATCTGACCTTTTCATTGCAGATAGAGAAAGTGAAGTGTAAAGATTATGGTTTTGTGGTGTAGTAGGAAAGATCCTATAGTAGAAGACTTAGCTTTTAAGCCCTCGATATGCCAATAACTTTTACCTTTGGTCTTTATTTCCAAAATGAAGAAACTGAAGTAGAAGATGTTTAAGGTCTCTTCTATTTCTAAAACTGTGGAACAAAGCAGTGTGGAATTTAAGAGTACATTATCATTAGTAAGCTACAGTTTTATAGGGTGCATAATGATCTCTGATTTTACCAATAGCAAAGAAAATAAAGATAATCATGTGGGATCCCATGTATGAAATTTAGTCTGAAGTCAAAAGGAAAGCCATGGTAAAGTGGAAAAAATTTATAATGACTTGAAAGAATAAAATTTAACTTTGAGTTGCAATTCTGATATTTACTAGTGGTGACTATGGGTAAGATGGAGCACTGGCTCTGGATGGAGTTTGGAAAATTTGAGTTCAGATTTAGTCTTAGACATTTAACTGGCTTTGTTACCCTTAGCAAGTCTTTCTATATCAATTAACTCATCTGTAAAAATGTCCATAATAATTGTACCTACTTCTCAGGATTGTTGTGAGAACAAAATAATATTTATAAAGCATTTTGGAAGCCTTAAAGCCATATATAAATGCTAGTGATGATAATGATGGTGATCTCTGATCTGAAGAACTTGTTTCCAGGGATTGACATGAAGAAATCTCTTCATAGACTTCAAAGCATTAATCAGATGCGAGCTATTATTACTCTTATAGCTGTTGTATAATTAGTTAATTAACACATATTTTTAAAGTTCTTATGTACTAATCATTAAAAGGAAATAAAAACAAAGATAAAACCATCCCTACTCTCAGAGAGTTTATATTCTATGAGAAAAACACAAAAGTGTATATGTATACATACACACGTTCTTAGGATATAGTCACACATAACCTGTGTACACATGGACACACATGTGCACACACATAAGCAAAACATAGAGACACCAGCTATACATGGTTACTTAGGATGGGAGAGGCTGGCTCTTGGGGTGGGGATCATGGAAGACATCAAGATGGTCCTTCCTTGAGCTTGGACTTTGAAGAAAATGAAGGATTATAAGAGACAAATGAAGAGGGATTATTTTTCAGGAATGTGCAAAGCAAAATGGCAGAGAAAGTTCGTTTGTGAGGAACACTAAGAAGTCTAGTTTAGCTGAACTATTTGGAATATATTAAATAAAATAGTATATTTTACTGGAAAGGTAGATTGGAACAAAGATGCGAGGCTTTTTAAATATGAAACAAAAGAGTTTAGATTTGAACCTAGAGGTATTAGGGAGTTTATTGAGGGTTTATCAAATAGGGGAATAACATGATTGAACGCATACTTTAGGATAGTCATTTTGAAATCTAAGTTAAGATGAATTAGAGTGGAAAGAGAGTTTAAATAGGGAAGCTGTTGTAACAGTCAAGAGGATAAGGGCCAGAATCATGTTGGTAGCCTTGTATATAGAGAAAAAGGGACTGATGTGAGGAATATTGTGGAGGCAGAAAAATTAAGACTTGGAAGGTCTTTGAATTTATGCAATGAGAGGAATTGAGAAGTCAAGTTTGGAAATCTAGATAATTAAAAGGGAGAATAGTTGTGTACATGATAAAATTAGAAAAGTTAAAATTTGGGGAGAAAGGAGATGAGTTCTCTTTTAGATATTTTAAGTTCAGAATGACTCAGTATGTCCAAAAGAAAATTTATTTCTTTTTTTCCCCCAAAGTACATTCCTCCTCTTGCTCTTCTTCACCCCATAAACCAAAGAATTTTGGAGGGTATCTAGCTCAAGATCCTTATTTTGTAGGTAAGGAAACTGAGGCCCAGGGAGGCTGTAATTTACTAAAATTAGTTTTAAGTTAGTTTCCTAACTGGAAAGTCCATCACTTCTCTACTGTACATTCATTTGTTCTATATTAGCATGGATCTCTTACAATACAGGTCAATTTAATTTTCCTACAGAATGATTACTCCTTCGTGGGGCCTTGCCCATTTTCTTTTTTTTCAACATTTCAAAATTAGTTGAACAAAATCTTTTTTTTTTAATTTTTATTTTACAGGAGTTTTCTGATTAGTGGTTTTGTTAGATTAGCAAAAGTCAGAGTAAATGAATCCTGGCCTTAGAAGACTGCTCTATTGATGCTACTTTCTTTGTCCTTCAGAAGAAATAAGAAAATTTAAAATTAAGAGTACTTAAAATCAAGAAGAAAGATTTTTGTTCTTTTGTGATTGTAGCCATGATAACAAAGGGAAAGACAGATTTAACCTTACTTTATTTTTCTTTTTATGTTAGGTGTTTTTTTAATTGAAAAGTTTTGATTGATAATATGCACTTTGGAGAAGACTAAAAAGCTATCGGCATTGACGGATCATCTAGGTCTTACTGTCATATTGGTGGGCAGGAATTAATGTTTGTAGCTTTCTACACAGTGAAAAGAGCAGAGGGATGAGTATGAAACACATATTTCATAATTTTCTAAGGCTTTTATAAACAGCTCTTAATTATATATGAGACCATGTTATATCTGACAATTTAAAAAATAAAATAAATTTGTATATGTAGTATTGAACAATTTCTCTTTGTTCTCTCCATAAGTAAGATTATTTTTAACCAATAATTAGTTTCCTTTTTGCCCCAAAATGGGAAGAGTAAATTACAAGTATGATATTTTAGAAATACTATAAATGATAGCACTCAATGAACACAAAGAAATGGGTGATTTCAGGTAGCATGTATCTCTTTTATATTTCCCATTCCTTATGTGCAGAGATGCAGTAAAGCTTCTTGTGCAAAATAATCATTTTTAATTAAAAATCAATTTTCTAAAATTAAAATACCTTTTAAGATTTTAATTTTTTTGCTCCATTGTTTCAAAATTTTCTGGGTAAAGAAATGTGGCAACACCTTTTTATACTTAAGTACTTTTCTGGATGTTTATAGCATCTTCTCATGTATACTGTCAAGAGTTTTAATCTTAGTAGTTTAATATATTCCAAAATTGAAATCATTTCCATGAATAATAATCCAGTCCTATTGTCTTCCTGATTCTAGCTTTTCATTCTTCCTACTCACTCAATCTTCCCTTCTAATTTTTTCCTGCCTTAAAACCAGCTCTAGTCTAGTCATTTAACCCTTTTATTGGCTATATCACCAACTCATTCCTATTTCATCTTTTTACCAATGATATCGTTCCACTCCACTGCTCTGATTACTGCCTTTTTTTTCCTCCTCCAACTCTCTTCACTGCCTATCCCCCAACCCTTTCTACTAACTGTTAGTCACATCAAATGCATTAAATAACCTTGTGGACACTTTAGACTAAAAAGGTTTCTTTAGAGACTTTAAAGATGCTGTTGAAGCTTTTAGGTTCAAGTCAACCCATCAAGTTCCTTCATATGGGGAGGTAGATAATGCTATCTCACAAATCTATTTTCCCTTAATTGGTTACTTTAAAACTGGTAATATAATTTACTTATCCAGTTACATTAGGTCTTGTTTGGGTGGAGAGAGAGATTCAGAGATTGTTTATATTTTACCAGAGACTCCTGGGACCTATATGTGACATTGATGATGGTAGCCATAATTACCAGTTTTCCAGTGTTGAAACCAATTTTCCAGTATTTCTTTCTGACTATAAGACAGAATTAGATTTCCAAATTGATTGTCAGATTAAATATACATTATATGCCTGGCATAGTAGCCACCCTATTTGTCACCCTAATAAAATATATGTTATACATACTAGCATGGGTTATCAGTGCAAAGGAAGGAAAACCAGTTGCATAGGAATAAGCTAGAACAGTAAATATTTCCCCAGATCATTTATATTAGACTTTGGCATTTATCATATCAATGTTCCACATACAGGCTATTGATACACTAGTATTTCAAAAAGACCCCACTAATATATTTGTCGCAAGTTGGCTCCAGTTCTCCCTTATATGTGCTATTACTGGGATCGGTTCTCTCCCCACCCCACCCCCCCGATTTGTGCTCTCTCACCACCTCAGGCAGGTCATATTGGAGTTTCCTTTGGACAGTGGTGATCTGTGGCTTCTAATCTGATTCTGCTCCCCTCTTCTACATTATTATTGCCGAGTCCTAGACATATATCTCTTTTTTTCCTTTTTCTTTTTTTTTTTCTGTTATAGTCAAATAATTTTTCTCTTTCTCTCAAGTAAAATCAGTTTTAATCAGTGGATGTATATACATTGCCCTAACTACCCCTCACCCAGTTATATCACAATACTTTTAGAAATTTACAAGTATATTGCAGAGCAGAAAGAGTTGAGCAACTATGTAATAAATACTTAATTTTTTTAAAAGCACAAAGTTTCCTGCTTATGTTTTGCTTAAGATGATGTGAAATCATATTAAAATAATACTAAATGATATGGACAGAGACTATAGTACTGAAACATTTGGGTTAGCAAAGGAGAAGCTAATGATAGTCTTAGATTTTTTTCACAGACAACCTATAAAGGGACTTATCCAAATGTGTTTGTGAATTGATTTTATTCATTAACTATTTCTGTGCTTATTTAGAAGTGTCCTAAGGTTTTGGTATGTTTTTGAAACTGTTATAATAATTTAAGTAATGACTTAATAACCAAGTTAATTGTTTTTATTTTTATAAATTTAAAGAATTCATGAGACAAAAAGAATAATGCTTCTTATTGTATATCAACATTACAAAGCATTTTGAAAATATCAGCTCATTTATTCTTTCAGCACCCTCCAGCAATGAAAGGAACACTGAGCAAATGTGGTATACAGATAGCAGACACATTCTGATTGAAATATTTTCTCGTTGTTGTTGGAATAGTTAGTTTTTAGAAGATGATAAGACACAATAATTCAACGGGCATTTTGCTGGTAATACGGTTCGGATTTTGTGTGTATGTTTAATTGGGATGACAAGTATCAGCTAAGTATAAAATATGAGTGTTTTCACTTGGTATTTTTGGCATGTTTATTTCATACAACACAGAAGTAAAGTACATGTGATGACCTTCGCTAGCAGCCATTCCACCTTTCTGGGCAGCTGCTGCTGTGAATTGCCTTTGTGACAGACGGGACCATCCATGGTCATGGTTACCAGAGGACACCCTTGTGGTCATAACCAAGTTATAAATGTCACCAACATTCTTTTTGAATGTCTATCACATGTGTATCAGTGATTCTAAAGGAGAAAAAATGAAACAAAGATTCATTTGGGAGTTAGGATTCCCAGGAGATTACTTTTAAAGCAGCATAGCAGAAGGAGTTGTGACATGCATCCATAAGCAATTGTCGTGATTTGACAGTTATTTAGCCCTCAGTTCCTAGCCCTTTGGTTGAACTGACAGCACGCTGGCTAAGATAGTGAGGCCTGTTTCAGCCCCATTAATGTCGTCTTGAATGTTAGCCTGCAGTCTGGAAAATGATAAATGTTCAGTGATTGATGATTTTATAGTCCCAGGGGATTCTGGGTGGTTTCTGGTTGCTGAGAGCCAGAGCAATTTTTTCCTTTGCATGGGCCTCTCTGTCAGTTTTTCTAGCATTTACTCTGATGGTTTTGTGTGTGTGTGTGTGTGTGTGTGTGTGTGTGTGTGTGTGTGTGTGTGTGTGTGTGTGTGTGTTTAAAGCAGAGTGTTTAGATATGTTCCTGTAACTTTTCTTTAATTGAATTAAAAATATTCAAAATCTTTTTAAAAAAATAATTTTGGAGATTAAAAACTATGCCTAGTAATTTTAGTTTAAGCACTTAAAGACACTTTTAATTCATAAAATTGTCCTTTGGTTCAGATAGCACCTAGTTCAAGAAAATTTTGATATTCTCTCTTTCTTCACTACCCTACCTCCTCTTTTTCCCTTAGAAAAGCATATTCTGAAAGAACAATAATCATAGTACTCATGAAATGACAAGATCTACTTTATTGGGTTTTTTTCAGAGTATATTTCATTTTTTCAGTCACTTTTTAAAAGATTAAGTTGTAGAGAAAAAGTTCCCCCTTTCCCTTTGTATGCAATACCTACTTTTCCAAGGACTTTGTTAACTGTATTAGCATGAAAAATTTTGAATGGAATATTGTTTTTAATTTTGTGTTTGCTTGGCAATAGATTAAAAACAACAACTGAGGAGTGATATGTAGTGCTTTTGAATAAAGTTCCTAATTGTCTTACTTTTAGTTGTAGGAACCAAAGTGGCAAGGAATCAGTGAGGAAAGAAATGTAGACATTTCTCTGTGTTTTGGTATCCATGATCATGTATTTTCTTATCAGGTTTTTTGTGTTTAAACTTTTTCCTCTGGATATGAAGAGCTTTTAAAAGTTCACTGCAAACAGTATTTCCTAGTGGATGAAATCTTTATACCCTCACTCCATGCCTAAAATCTCTTCATTAACTACAGAAAATTATAAAATTATAGAATGTTGTTTGACAACAATGTGACAAAAATGTTTATGTTGAGAAACCTATGGAAGTTTTTTTTTTTCTTTTTTTTCCCAGAGAAAAAGTTCAACAAATACTTAGAAAACATTAATGGTGCATTTGCTATAGTGTAGTGTTTTTTTCTTCTTTTTTTAAAAATAAAACAATAAACAGAATGACCAATTATAAGTCTGTCTATTAATTAGGAGAGTGTCATTACACTCAATTAGCAGGACTGCCAAATAATCTCTTTAATACTCTGGTCTTTTTTTTTCCCTAGGGTTTTGCAGACAGCCCTCATTACAGTGATCACTTGAATGACAGTCGATTAGGGGCCCACGAAGGCTTGTCCCCGACACCTTTCATGAACTCAAATCTGATGGGTAAGTAGGTAATTCCCTCCGAGTAGCCCCCTCAAAGCCTCTTTGGTCAGAAAGAAGCATTTTTCATCCTCTTGTCTCAGTGCAACATATCAAGCATCTGGGAGTTTGTGAGTTTCTAGTAGCAACGGAGGGTTTCGCTCTACCGGGGGCTCTGCTAGTGGAGCTTGCTACTCCATAAAGGCTTGCCCTTCCCTTCACAAAGCATCATTGTCCTTCGTCTCAGAATGGAGGAGGCAGTGTTACAGCTGACAGTTCTGCTAGCAACTTGGTAAACAGGAGTATCAAATAAGCTCCTTCTTTCTTTAGCAGAGATGCTCCATTTAAAAGAATTTCATATTTTAGTGTTTGTCTAAATGAGGTGAGGGATGGAAAATGGGGTGGGTGTGTGTTTACCTGACTCCAGAGTAGATCAGGAAGGTGATTTTGCTTACTCTTGAAAACTCCAAAAATAAAATCTCTCAACTGTTCATTGATTTTTCATTTATTTAATGTTACCCAGAGGCATTTTCTTATTTGTTATACTCAGTTTACATGAAACAGTTTTTTTTCTGTAAAAATGAAGATTATATATCAAAATATACTTACTATCTGTAAATAATTTCTTTACAGTGGCATCTCCTGGCTATTTTTTTCCAATAACAATCCCCTTTTGCTGGTGCCCTATTTCTTACTAAAGGAGCATTAATTATGTCAAAATGGAGTGAAATTTGGCAGGTTTTTAAATGAAGTTTGATTGTTCCACTGATTTCCCCCCACATTTTCTCAGCTTTGTGAAAAAGAGGATATCTATAGCTACATTCTTTCTCCCTGTTCCATGGTTTTTTTTTTTCTCCTTCCCCTAAGTTGGGGCCTAAGAACAGAAAATGTTTGCTGTTAGGACAAAGACATAAAAGACACATTTACTTTCTGAAAAGAAAGCAGTTGGTGTGGTTGACATTGCTTGTATCACATATCCTGTTTCTTATGGATGTGACCTATTTTGTGATCTTAGCATTGTCTGTATAAGACACAGCCATGCTAATCTAAGTGGATTACCCAAATCCAAAATCCTAGTGGTCTGCAATTTCTTTCTTTTTTTTTTTTCATTTGCTTTATTCTCATTTCCTCCATGGTGTTTAACAGGCAGAATCTGGAATTGAAATATATCTGTTGCTCAGGGCAGCAGATATCAGTTTAATGAGTGTCACTTGTCAACCAAATCTTGAGATGTGATAAAATAACTTTAGTAAAATAGTTTTCTGTTCCTATTAGTTTAAACAATTGCCCACAGAAAGTTTGTTTTCCATTATTTAGCATAATAAGAAATCAGTTTTCATTCTTTATTGTTTAGTGTCAGAATTAATTTTTAAAAAATTGCTTTTTTTCAGTTGAAGTGAAACTTTATTAATATATTTGGCATATATTAATGTTAAGCTAAGTACCTCCCATCAATGTAATATTATAGGTAAGTATAGCTTGTCAAAGTGATACCAAGTTCTACTTAATTTATTGTGAGAGTGAGGACCTGGAAAAAATGAGATTTTATTTCTTGGAGTTTGGTCAGAAATTATAAATTTCTCATTGGAGGCCTTAATTTTAGAATCAAATTGCCCTTTTGTTATTGCTCGTTACCTTTATTCTTAGCTCACAGAGATGACTCTAAATACAGTAGAATTACATCATTAGCACAGCTCAGAACTGAGGTGACTGTTGAGATTGCAGGGAATTGAGGATAGGAATTAAATGAATCATAAGAGGTATGCATGTCAGTCACTTGCTTTGAGCAGCTGTTGACTAAAAATATTTCTGTAATTCACTTCGAGGTAACGTTTTCAGTTCTGCCTCAGTTGGAACAATTATGAGTATGTGCCCATAATTCCATCTGTTTCCAGATAATTATTATTAGAATCTTTTAAATAGTTATCTAATATCCAATGTATAAAATCAACATCTAAAATAGCCTTGAAATAAAATAAAGGAACTATGATATATAAACAGCCTGGTCTCTTTTCCACAGTTCAGAGAACATAATTTGCATTCTTCTGAATTGCATTGCATAGTTAATCAGGTACAGCTTTAGAAACCATAAGTTTTCCTTTGGAAGTTTTAACCATCTAATCTGAAAGTGTTCATTTACATATTGGGGGGGGAGGTGGAGGAGGGATAACCCTGGAAAGATTAGCTAGAAATGTTGAAAAAGAATTCACTAGTCATTAGCAATATCTGATTTACTATACTTCCTTCTCTTTATTTTCAATAAAAGTGATCAAATGAGGTATTTTAACTGAGTATATTGTCAATCTAACATCATAGTCTAAAGACTATCTGCATGACAATAGCTTGCTCTTGGAAATGAATGTCTTTCAAATTGTAGAGCTGCTCCAGACAGCCACAACCAATCCAACTTGATGTGAGCTGCAGTAATTGAGCACTTAAGATACAAGGAGATATGTGGGTTTATAGCACAAGGTAAAGCTCCTGTGAATGGCTGCATTTTTTGAGCTGTTTCATAATTTAAAGGAGTTTGAGCTGAGAAGCTTAAGTTTGTCAAAACAGGCCAGGCTGGGTTAGAAGAAGGTTTATCCACAGAGACCTGATCATCATCACAATAAGTGTCTTTTTCTTAGAAGCTGTGGCTGAGGAATTTCACTGAAACGGTTAAAGCTGATACAGAAAGCAGCAACATATTTCATCATTGCTGTCAACATTTAAAGGCACCATTAAAAAGGGGTGGGGGGGAAGAGGAGAGAATTGTATGTCGAGGGAAATGTTGTTATTTTGAGTATTATGTTCAGCCATAAGCACATTTGCCTGAAGAGATAGTGGATTATAAAGTGCCACTGTCTTTCATGATGGAGCTCTCAAACATTTTAATGATCTTGTACATTGCAAAAAAGAGAAATTTTGTCTAACAAGGGTTGATAATGATTCAATAATGAACAATTTGCCACAGAAAGATGCATTTCCATATTCATTTAGATATTTTTGAAGTGTTTTGCACAGGAAGTAAAGCTATTATGTTGGATCAGTTAGTGTTCCTCTCTAATGAATTCTAGAATTATCCTGTTGATTTGTCAGTATGGAAAAGAGGGTTTTTCTTGTGTTTCAAGTGAAATAAGTACATCCTTTTGGCACAAGGGTAAGTAATTAGCATCAAACAGATTTGTATTCTCTCAATGTGAAGCTGAGATACATTGACCGTAGCTATGAATTCCTGTAGTATTCCTAAGCAAAGTTTGATCTTATTTCCAGATCTCTTCCATGTATGGTTGTAGTTTTTTTTTTCCTTTGTAAGAGAATATTCCAATTAAAGTGCACTTCTTTCTTTTAACTCCCAATTTTGTTATTCTTCCCCTGCTCTCCTTCTTTTGATTGATACCTGTCATAGCAGTTAAGGATTAATCAATTTTATTAATGGAAATCATCTTCTGTCCCCACTGTTTTTGCCTTAACTTTTAATATTGATACCATTGACCTATTCTAAAGGAAAGAAATAAAATCGTGGGGAAAGGGAAGTGTTAAAGTACCTGATTTGCCAAGAAATTTTGGACTTACACAGTATACCTTTTTATAAAACTTGTACATTGTGTCTGAGATCTAATTTGAACTTCATGGATTATTCAGTTGTTGGTCCAAGATAGTTTACATTATGTTGTGTTGAGAGAACAATGAATGAGTCAAGACCCAGATTCTAATTGCAGGTCTACTATATATTAGCTCATAGACCTTTAGCAGCATCTCACTAAGCTGTTTCCCTCATTGAGAGAATTGAATGATCTAACATCCCTTTCAACTCTTAAAAATGCTGATTCTGTGATCTAACAGTATTAGCATGAGATAGAAGGAGAAGGGAGCAGGATTTAGAGTTAGCAAAGGAGTTCAAATTGGGCAAAGTTAAATTTTTTAAGCCTTAGTTTTCTCTTTTGAATAATGAGACAGTTAAGATAAATATTCTTAAGGGCCCCTATGTTTTGATATCTAGCAGCATTTCTATATGGTACAGAGAGGAGCCCAGCTAATCATGAGCATTTTGCCAGTTGAAAAAAATGAGGCAAGGGAGGGGCAATCTAATGACTTTCCTGAGGTCACTTAATTAGTTAGTGAGAAAGCAAGGTAAATCAGCCAGTGCTCCTGACCCCTAATTCAGTATTCTCTTTATTAGTACAGCTTGTTTAGATAGAACTGCACTCTTGTGGACCCCATGAGATTGTAAAGACAAAATTAGTTTAATTTGTGATGATATTCTAAAAAGTAAAAAGTGTTATGTTTGCTCTAATTATCCATTTGGTAGGTCATTTAAGACTCATAGTAACTTATAATTGTTTTGACTTCTTTGGTCTACATACGAAACATCCCTGGTCTTAAAATATTTAACTTAAATTACTTTTTAATGTCTCCCTTCCTTCTTGCCATTGAAATTTCCCCCCATTTCTCATTTCTCATTACCTTCTGTGTTTAAGGAATATGGTGGTCATCAGGCTACCATTAGTATTATTTTAGTTATGTCATGGCTGAAATAGCTGTAGAATGGCTAGTCTCCTGTCCTTGTCTAATCCTTTCTCATTCTTATTTGGTCACTTCATGCTGGGCATCATATTCTGCCCTCAATGTTCTTTTGCTCATATCTTCCCTTTCTTGAGATTTCAGCTCTTCCCCCACCTTTAGGATGAGAGAAGGAGCTTGTCTTTTCAGTCATAACCAAACTCTATAATCCTTGAATCAGATTACAGGAAGGACTTCTGTCCTGTAGGCATATATTTCAGATATATTACAACTCCATGTGAAACAAGGTGCTGCTTAGGGCTTTGTGGGATGTAACATCTTTTAAATATTTCTATAGAAAAAATGAATTTTGAATTTCAAACCTAGTTGCTTGTCAACACTAAACTTTTGGAACACAATTCAATGTTAGGGTATATTGCATACAATATAGGAACAACTCACCTATAAATCTGTGGTCCATAACCCCACTGAGACTTTCAGGACCTCTTCTTAGCTATGAAGTCTCCAGTTCATGCTTTATATCATTGCCAGATTTATCCTTGCTCAGAATCCTGCAGTCAGTTTCCTAAGTTCAGTCTCTTTAACCTGGCATTCAGGATTTTTGACAATCTAGAACAATCTTCAACAACTTAATATTTTCTCATATTACTCTTTAACACATTCTTCACAGTCAAATCAAACTGTAGTACTCTATCTCATACTGTAGTGCCTCCTTGCTATTGTTCAATGTATTTCGCTTTTGTTTGAATGTTCTTCCTAGCCTTGTGAAAATATAGGAATCCTTTAATTCTTAACATGATCAATAATGATCTTCGGTTCATGTATTTTTTTATTGTCTTCCCCTTTAGATTGTGAATTTTTTGAGGTCAAGGACCATGCTTCTGCCTTTCTTTATATTAACTTAATAAATCTGAGTTGACTGATTGACTCTTGGGACCTCACTGTTTTATTTGCATCTCTTTTATGCACTTAAATATGATCTTGTTTTATAATATCTGTGTATCTCTCATTTCTTCCTGCTAGATGACAGCCTGAGGACCTGCTACTATCTAATTTTTATATTTCTTCCAAGCATCTAGCAAGGTGGCCTGCACATATTAGGTGCTGAACAGATATGCATGTTCTGTCTGTTAATCAAATACTTCCCAGGGATATATTCTTTTTAGTATATGATTAGGCTGCTTTTTTTTTTTAAGAAATCATTTTAAAGGACTTTATTTGATGCATCCCTCTGTTTATCTCAGCCCCATACATCTATGACAAACAGATTTCTGACCAACAGCTTGCTCTGCAGAACTATAGAAAAGAATCCTTCAATGACCACCTTTAAATGTGAGTTCCATGGTTTTAGTTACTATGGACTTTTTAATTTAAGTTTGGTAAATTAAGTGGCTACATATTGATATTCTTTGCTTTGGTCCCATTATCTCATTGAGCAGTTCCCCATAATGCATCCAAGTCAGGCTTCCTTGAGGATGCATGATGCCTTTGCAATTATTTTATTATATAGTATTCACCACAGTATCATGTGAAATTTAGTTTTTAATAAATGTTTTATAATGCTATTTTGTTGATACTATCTCTGCATTTGGCAGTTTTTTTTTTCCCTGCCTGCCTGGCTTAAAGCAGGGTGAGAGTTCATGAAGGAATTGTAGTCCATTGTATTCAGAATTAGAGCTGTTTACTCTGTGTTCAGGACTGGAATAGGGAGGCCTTGTTTAGAATCATGGAAACTGTTTGGCACACCTTCAAAATGATGAGCTGGAACTGGGTGAGCTGGTTGTAGTCTTTCAAAAGCTGTATTTACTCACATAATAAGTCACATTTTTTTTATCTTAGCCTTCCAAGCCCCCATGGAGGAATATGGTTCTTTCTGGTGTAAGTACTACCAGAAAATGTATGCCTGTGCAGCAAAAATATGACCTGTAACTTTCTTCTGTCTATAGCATTTATGTTTTCTAGTAACATTTTTATCCCCTTGTTAGATTTTAAACAACTTCCAGTATATTTAAACAATACTCTGAACTACTGTGTTACGTAATTTAAAGGTGTTTATACACTCTAGGTTTTTATTCAAGACAATAGTCTTCTTATAAATGTAGGGGGGTGTTAGTGTAAATACTGTATGCTATAGAATCTCAATTTTGGGGTGAATCTTGGCAGTTTTTGCACTGAGACTCACAGTATGTTGATATCATTTCTATTAAATAGTCCTCTTTAGCAAATGGAAAAAAAATAATATACTGTTCAACATGGCTAAAAATCAAGAAGTTTTGGGTGACTGATTTTTATGGGTACTTAGAATCTTTTTTTTTTTTTTGGCTGAGGCAGTTGGGGTTAAGTGACTTGCCTAGGGTCACATAGCTGGGGAATGTTAAGTATCTGAGACCATATTTGAACTGAGGTCCTCCAGACTTCAGGGCTGGTGCTCTATCCACTGCGCCACCTAGCTGCCCCTAGAATCATATTTTAAGAACAAAAAAACTCACCATAGCATTCACATTTGAGAGTTTGGTACTTATTGACTTCATATAAGCTTGAACTTTAACTTTTTTTCTTAGAAAATGTAAATAGATACTAACATATGTGTGAAGCAAAATGACTTTTTATGCATTATTGTATTGTAATACATGATTTTGTTTTTCACTTTTATGGTATCTCAGGAGAATGCTTAGACTTCAAGTTTTCTTTACACTATCTAGGGAGTTGCAATTAAAAAGGAATTGGCGTCTAATACTGCTGCACAGCAAATTAAATCAATTAGTTTATTTATAGTTAACTATTATAAATTTTTTGTGGTGTTTTTTTTTGCATGATTTTCTCAAGTGGCCCTCTGCATAATAAAAGAATACTTTAAGTAAAAGAATAACTGTTGTTTTATTTTTAGATGTTTAGATTGTGGAAAATTTCAGACCTTTTACACATTAGTATGATGATGGAGGAGCATCCTAAAGTTGCTAATAGTTCCTGTCCATTCTACACTGACAAGGCAGATTTTTATTGTATTTTCTAGTACTGCTTTGCCAAGTTTTGAGCATATTTATTCAAGTTTTTCCCTTATTAGTTGTTATCATGGTAGGACAAAAAATAGCTCTCTAGAGCAAAAAAATTTAATTCCTCAGTAAGAAATACAAAAATTCAGTTTATAGGATGACAGGTTTAAAATTAGATAAAAGACTTTAAGAGATCATCTTGTTGCATCCCTTTGCTTTTAAAAGAAAGACATAAGAATAAAAGGTTGAATGACTTGCTAAAATCTCACAGGTAATTGCAGATTTATTGTGTAGTTTTTCCGTTTCCTTCCTTCTCAAGCTCATTTTACATATGAGAAAACTGAGGCAATCAGGGTTAAGTGACATGCCCAAGGCAACATTCTATACCAGGTCCTTGTAGAAATAATTTCTATAGGACAAATATCAGCTATAGAATTCAATAAATTTTAGCTTTAATAGAGTTATTATTTTAGGATTTCACATAAAACTGTTAATGGTTTATGTTTAAAGAGTTTTCTGATTTGATATGCTTTCATCTCTAATTTTTAACTGTCTCTCACATCTAAAAGATTTGAGAGCTGATATGATGCTCTGCATTTGTTGTGATACAGTTGTTCTTATAAATTTCTTTCCAGGTATTACATTAAATGAATTCTGCTCACACCAAAGAATTGCTCTCATCTGTTTTTCATTTTCCTTTAGTGAAAGCTAATGGGTTTCAAGAAAATTAAATTACGCAGTCATTTAGTGACAGCATTAAGTGCAGAGCATTTCTCTCCTTGAGTTTTCTCCTCCTTTTTTCCTTTTTAGACATATGAACATATGCTAAGCACAGATTTTTTCTTCTACATTTTTCTGTTAAGATTTCAATCAAGTGACTTTATAAAATATATTAATATTACCTTTTTTTTCAACTGAAGGAAAAGTATTTTTTTGTCATTATTGTAGCAGGTATCTGTTTATTTGCATTTTCTTCATAGAAGTGTTAGGGGCAGGAGTATGTATGTACATGTGTGCTTATACATATATGTATGCTCACATTTGCTGGCTCATAACATCTGGGACCATTAAGATAGTCTAGGTTATCTTGCACAGAGTCCTGTCAGTGATAGATATAATTTACATGTTCCTTCTTTCATTTTCTTAATATCTTCTTCAGCCTTTTTTCAGTATTTGTAGAACACTAAAGTATGTCAAAATGATCCAGCTGTTTTCTCTATTCAGCAGACTTATAAATTTTTGTGTTTACTATAGTATACCTGGGAGAAAGGGTCCCATGTCAGCAATTAGAAATTGGTACCTTGAAAAACAATACTTTTTACTGTAGTAATGAAGAAGAAAGAAACAAGGCCAATCACTGTCATCATCACCATCATCATCATCATCATTGGTATAGGGAGAGTATTCCAGTGAAGAAACTCCCTCTACCAATGCATGTTTTCTCCAACTTACTGTCTTAAGCTGTTGCCTAGAGCACTGAGAGATTTTCACTTAGCAACTCTTATATAGCCAGTATATGTCAGAGACAGAACTCCGGACCAGATCTTCCTCCTTCTTATTTGACCTCACCCTCTAGGCCATATTGCCATGATGATGATGATGATGATGATGATGGTGATGATGATGATGGTGGTGGTGGTGGTTGTGATGGCGGCAGCCTACAATAAAAAATATGTTTGACATTTATAATCTCATTTGATCTTCACAACAACCCTGTGAAATAGTTATTATTCTCATTCCCATTTTACAGATAAGGAAACTGAGGCTATGGGAAGTTTAGTGACATGTCTAGGATCACATTAAGTGTCAGAGGCAAGATTTGAACCTGGATCTGGGTTTGAAGTCCAGTTTTCTTAACAGTATGTTAAACCTCTTAGAATCCAGCAACACTAACAGTTTAGATGCCTTCTGAAATGTTTAGTTTCAGAACTAAACTGGTTCTGATTCCAATTCTTAATGATGGGTGTGAAGAAATGGAACATATACACTGTACACATTCCCAATTTGTTAACTTTGTTCATTATATTTTACAACTTTCCATCATGATTAAATTTCTTCTTCTTCCTCCATACCTATCTAAATTGTAATCCATCTTGTCATCCCTCATTTATAACTCCTCTCCTCTGACACTGCTACGACCTCAATGCAAATGCCTGTCACTTCATAGACTATTGTCATAGCCTGCCAGTGGGTCCCCCGTCTGAAATTCCTTCTCACTTCTGTCCATTTGCCACTCAGCTTTCAAATACCATCTTAAAGCTCAGTTATGACCACACAGTGTCTACCATTTATTTAGTCAATTGCAATGGCTCCCTATTGTCACCAAGATCAAATACAAAATTCTCTGTTTAGCTTTTAAAGTCTTCCACATCCTACCGGGTTTCCTTCCTTTACAGTCTTCTTACATCTCACACATACTCTTTGATCTAATGACACTGGCATCCTTACTGTTATTTAAAGTAGACATTCCATTTCCCAGTACTGAGCTTTTCCCCCCTGCTGTGCCTTATGCTTGAAATTCTCTTCATCTCCATCTCCTAATTTCCCTAGCTTCCTTCAAGATTCACCTTAAGTATCACCTTCTTCAGGAAGCCTTTCCTAACACCCCTTAATGTCAGTGCCTTCCCACTGCTGATTATCTCCTATTTATTTTATCCATCCATCTATCCATTCATCCATCTATCCATCTATCTCTCTATCTCTCTATCTATATCTGGTTTTTACATGTTTTTTTTCCCATATTGTCTCCTATAATAGACAATGAGTTTCTGGCAAACAAGGATTGCCTTTTGTCTTTTCTTTATATCCCCAGTACTTAGCATAATTCCTGGCATATAGTAGGTACTGACTTAATAAATGCTTGTTGACTGGCTGGCAACTGAATTGAATTTAAATCTGAGACTGACTTCAGATACAACAATGTGTCCTGTGCCAGTTTGTCTCTTTAATGTTTTGGTTCTTCAGTATAAGAATCATACAACTCATTGGGTTTTATGTCTTCCATAGTTTTCAGAGTGGTGTTCTAAACAGAGAAGGTAAAAATAATTTGATAGTATTAATAATGGAAATACAGATAGGAAGCAGACCACGTGGAATAGCTTTGTGGCAATCTGTCTAAAGAGAAACCATAGGACCAGAAATGCAGTTTAAGTTTGACTTGCTTTGCTAAGAAGTTGTGTGACCTGATAAATTGACAGAAAAATACTGGTTTAAGTCAAGTGGAAAAAGAAAGTGGGTATTACCAATTTTTTTTTCTTTAATGAGTGTGCTTCTCTTTGTCTCATATACATTGAAAGAATCTTGAACTTGTGAACTATAGTATAGAGACATTTACCGACTCATAATTAGGTAAAGATGATAAAATGCAGGTATGTTGGCAGCTAGAGCTGAACACTGCTATTAGGATACTCATTTGTATCATTTCTTAACTGTGATAGCTTATGGTCTGACAAGTAAAGCTGAGTGTTTCTGACAGGCATACTGTGAACTAAATAATGTACACATAAATCTCTGTCTAGTAGTATATATTTCTATGGTATAAATCCTGTGGGAGCTATAGAAAAGAGCTATCATATAGAAATTAGTTGAGGAGTGTTTAGTTAAATTCTTTTCTTCTAAAAACACTCTTGGTAGATTACAATAGCAGAATAAGTGTTCTAATAAAATTACTTACATATCTCTTGTTTTTAATCAAGTAGTTGGAAATCTATGAAATTATAAGATATGATGGTATCAAAAATCATTAAAACCCTATTAAATTGTCAGACAAGAAAGAAGATCTTTCCTTTATTCAGAAAACTGTTGTTTACTGTGCATATATCCCTGTGCCACGTGCTTTAGGACTCAGTGGGGTAGGTATGGATGTGACTTCTAAGACTATAAGCTTCATGAGGGCAGGAACCATATACTATTGTCTTTGAATTTCCCCCAGACATAGCACAGTGCTTTATCCACAGAAGGCACTTGATATATATTTATTCAAAGAACCAATGGAAAACTAAAAGATTGCTGCTAGCCCCTGAGGAACCAATTATCAAGAGGCAAACTAGATAATAGTGACAAATATGAACAAGTGCAAGATGATTATTTAATTACATCTTGTGTATTAGAACAGCAGCATGGTGTTTTGAAAAGACTGCTGGACGTGAAGCCTGCTGGCTCTAACAAACACTTCCTAGGTACTTTGTGATCTTTGTGTGGTCCTTTACAAATCAGTTAACTTTGTTAAGTTGAGCTTTGTTTTTTGCATTTACTTCTGTTTATACTTCCGCCTTAAAGGGTTATTGTTAGGAAAATGCTCTATCAGTTTTAAAATGTCATACAAATGTGAGATATTGTTACATGTTAATTTTAACATTTGTAAATTAGGAACAGAAGCTGCGATTAAGAAGGCAACATAAGGACACTGAGCATTTAATGAATTGGGATTGAAGGGAGAGGTAGGTGGCCAGCAAATTGGAGAGAGGTTCAGAAGGGGAGATGAAAAAGGAGGTAAAGACAAATTTACTGTGCTTTGTAAATTTTACTGAAGACCAGCTCAACCCCAACTTTGTTTTTTCTAGGGACTATAGAAGAAGACACTGCCCTCCCACTTACCTTTAAGACAGTATACTTGTCTAAATACTAAGTCATGTCATTTAATTACCATACGCTTTCTTCTTTTCCTCTCCCTCACTCCCTCCATTCCTTCCTTCCTTCTTTTTTTCTTTTCCTGTCATTGTCATCATAAGTGATGTTTATTTTCATTGTCTCCTCCTCTTCCTCTTCCTTTTTTTCCTCTTCCTTCTCCCTCTCTTCTTCCCTCTCCTTGTCCTTCTTTCTCCCTTTCCTCATTATTATTAAGTGATCTATTCTGAGCAGCAATGTGCTATTTTTCAAAGCAGTTTATTCATACTAAGAAGTTTAAGAAGAAGCAGTTAAGTCTCAAACTTCTTTCATTGTTGCAGTCTGTCAGTTTTTCTGGCTGTAAGCTATGTTTATCTTCTGTGAGGTTCACTGATATATTCAAAACTAAGGAGGATACTATCCTCCCTGGATATGTATAGCTCAGTTCTCATGCTGGGGATCCTCCAAGTGATGCTGGAAGATTTAAAGTGTCATATTTAAAGATGTTTAAGTGTTTTAAAGACACTTAAGATTTTTTTCTTAAGAAGAAGGATAGGGTCTCTAAATACATATATGTGTCGATTACACTCGTGTTCACACATGCACATGTGCACCAGCACATGCACACACACACTGATGTTGTAACTTCCCCATGAGGCAAGTACTTAGAAACCCACATAATAATTATAACTGTTCTCATTACAAATAGGAGAATGCTTAAAGCCCAGTGGTGATTAAAAGATAATTTTGTAATTTTTGACTGCAACTTGCCTTTTCTTTTCAATAAAAGTGCTCGATTTTTCATAAATAAGGTTGATAATATAAAATGTTTCATCAGTTCAGTAACAAATACTTAAAGTGTTTACTAATTACCTATTATATTCCATGGTTATTACAACATTTTAATCAAATTTTAACAGTCTTGCAATTGAATAGAGTATCATAGAAAGGAGCTCTATATTGTCACTTGCTATTTTAAAATGGACATTGAAATGATAACTGCTGAATATGATGTGATCTTTTATCCCCTGGGCACTTGCTACAATTAGTTTTCCAATTTTCTTTGTTAAAAAATATAGCAACATTTGAATTTAAATCACAGATGTAATGTTTTAGACACCACTTAAAGTACTTGGCACACAGTAGGCATTTAATGCTTATTTACTGAATGATATTATCCTAAGCAGCATTTATGTCTTACTTAATTCAAATATAAGAATTTTCTTATCAATTGAAAGTAGATTTGTTCAAATATAAGAATATAATTTTCTTCCTTTATTCTGAGCAGCAGTCAAAAGGGGAAAAGATGACTAGCCACCAAGATAAAATAACATTATATATTAAAAATAATTTACTTACTCAAGATGTGCATTGTCTTTATAACAGAATTCTAAGAGCAAAATCTACCCAATATTTTTGTGCATTAAAAATTGTGAAAAATTTTGAGAAAGAAAAATCCTAAATCACCCAGCAAGTTATAAAGATCCAGTTTTCTCTCCATACACACTCATTTTTTAACTTGTGACAGTATAACAGTTTTTAATATGTCTGGTTAGTGCCATAGTGGAGTGCCTTGAAATATAATAGCTTCAAAGGTCAATAAATTCACACAGTAGGAAAGATTTAATTAATATTATCAACAATGTGGGTTCTAAAAAGTATAAGCAAAATCTTTGTTGACCTGTTTATTAAAGTTTTCTTGTTCCCTATAACTCATTTCAAAGACAGGTCCCCAAAGAACAGAAAATAGAGAAGAGATTATGCTTTGGCCATTTAAGGTTAAGAGACTGAATAAGTAGGTATGATGCTATCAGTGCTCAGAATCCATAATGTTTGGTAACACTGAATCTTAATAGTTCATCCATTTGTTCTCTGATTCAATGGCTTGTCATAAATATTTTCTTTTAGTAATGTAGATCAGCTGTACCATTTATAGAGATTGCAATCAAAATTTTTTTTGCTCCTTAATTCATCTGTGCTAAGGGAAATCAATTTAAAAGTAGACAGGGAAGCTAAGTTCTTAGGAATCCTGTAGTGCTTTAAAGATGCTTTCCTTTACAAGTCCCTCAAAAATTTACAAATCAAATTTCTGGAATTATGAAGTAGGAAAATAAAAAATAGAAAAAAGAACTGCCTTCCCTATCTCATTAGGCAAAACAGAGGAACTAGGTGGCACAGTGGATAGATGACGTGATAGGAAGTCTTAGTTCAGATCTCAACTCAGACACTTATTAGCTGTGTGACCTCAACAAATCACTTAACCTCTGCTTGCCTTAGGAGTCTCCTCTGTAAAATGGAGATATAGTAATAATAAATTCTGCCTTCCAAGGTTATTGTGAAAATTAGATAAGATAATAATGGTGAAACTCTGCCTGACACATAATATAATGCTATATAACATAATATAATATATATAATATAATATGCTATATAAATACCATTTATTGTTGTTAATAATAATATTTCTTGTGAAGAAAAAAGTTTTTCTTTTTAAAAAATTTTTAAATAAATGAGTAGATCCCTATGTTAATGGATCAAACTTTATAAAATATAGCAGAGAAAAACTTCAGTGTTCAATTTCAAAGGGGAAGATAAAGTTTGCAGAACCTGTCAGAATTCCCATTTCCCTGAGGTGTATTTTTTATCTGCCTAAGCAAGGCTAGTTTTGAGCAGTTTGTCAAATACAATTTTATCACTTTCTAACAAATATCTGGATGATCATCTGTAATCTTTTGCAAACATTTTCATAGAAAAGTTTGACTTCAGGTTTTTCAAAAGATATTTGAGACTGTTTAATAGGCATCCGTAAGCTCTGCCTCTGTGTAGCTTTCATATGATATACATGACGCTTCAAAGATTTGTTCTGTATATGTCATATTAGACTATTTGTGAATTTACAAAAAAAGTATAATTAGTAAGTGTTGATATACAGTTTCTGGGTATATGATTGGGGGGGAGAGCATTTGGTATCTGAAGAACATTTTATAAGCTAAAATAAACAGGAACTCATTGTAACCTCGAAAGGAAGTAATCATTTGTATAATACTTTCATCTTCTGATCTGTTTAGTATCATGAAAATGAAGTTTAGCTCTTTTTAATCTTATGAGATTAAAAATTACTTTTGAAAATTTTATTTTGTTCTCTATCTTAGTTCATGTTGCCACTTGATAAATCATATGGCTTTTTTTTTTTTTAATTGTAAGGCTGAACCTAGGGACTTAATCGAATTCCTTGCCCATTGCCAGTTCCATGTCTCCTTATAAAATTCTTTTCCACAGGAGCCTTATATTTCTGGGAAGTGTTTTTTTGAACTATATCTCTTCTACTTTCAGGCTGTATCCCTTTTTTTCTGATTTCCCACCAGAGATAGTTCTATCCTTTACAAAATAGAAATTTGTCTCTTTTCATTTTAATCCAAAGAATATTTAGAGTCATTTTAGTACAATAGAGAACTAGTTTTTAAGCTAGTGCTTCTTGTGTTCAAATTCTCCTTCTGACACATAGTTATGTCATCCTTGGCATGGCTTTGAATCTCTCAGTGTTCTAGGTACCTCTGAGAATACAATTTAGAGAGAAAATAGCAACCTGCATTAGTAGAAAGAATTTGCTTATGTGAGAGTTATATAACCAGTAATGTTATAGGAATAATGTTATAGGTCTAATCCCTATCATAATTTCTCTCCTTTTTTCCCCATGTGAAATGATTTCTCTTTTCATTCCCATCAAAATGAAATTCTCTTCCTTCAGAACTCTGCTCATGACATTTTATGAAATGTTCTCAACTATTGGTAAAAGGTCCTCTCCTTCCTTAAGTCTCTTCTGGCATTCATTCTTCTATCTCCTTACCCTAGAAGAACTCATATCAGAGTTAATTGTCTACCAGACCTAAGACTTTGTTCTGGGTAACCCTTTACTAGATTATAAATTTCCTAAAGACAAATATGATAATACATTGTCAGTCAACAAGCATTATTTCATCTTTTTACCCTCAGTAATTTGTTTACAATTAACAGTGAGCACTTAACAATTCATTTGAATTTGTTCAGTTTCTAGCACTCTGTTAAAGCACTGAGGGCAAGGGGGGGTTATAAAAGAAATAAATAGAAACATGGGATGCTATCCCTGTTCTTTAAAGAAGGTGAAGTCCAGCTATTCAAAAATCTGTTCCACATGCAGCCTGAGTAAACTGAAGCCCCTGAGATCTTAAGGCTCACATCTGTCCAATTAGCTTCCTTTTGTTAGAGGTAGCTCCAGTCTACCCTTCAGACTAGCACCCCTATAGGGTTGGGATGAATGCATTCAGCTACTTGCAAAATCTTCAATATTATGCAGCATAATTCTATTTAAGATGCCCCTAAAAAAAGAAGTGAAAATGAGGAAATATCAGACAAGGGGTGGGGATGGGATGGGATGGAGGGTCATTTCTGACTTACCTGGAAGGAGTAGAGGATATAGAATGGGTCATAGGCATCATTTCAAAATACACTTTTTAATTTAGAACTTCTTTTGCTATATGGTATACAATATGAGATCATACCTTGAAAATGAAGTTCCCTGATGCTCTGCCAAATTCTAACATGAAATTTTAGGCCAGAAAGCAAAGTGAGAAACATACAATGTTGAATGTTCACTATCAGCCAAAAAGGTGTTGATAACTGCTGAATTTCTGGAAATACCAAGTACTAGTTATTCTACCTGTATATAATAAAGACATAAAAATGGTAACTAGAAGATTTCTTAGAGTCTAATCTCCTCATTTCATAGTTGAGTCTAATGGAAGTGAAATGACTTGGTCAGGGTTATACAGGTAAATGGAAGAGCCAAGATTTTAACTCAGATCTTCAGACTCCACATCTGTATATGAATCTTCTTGCAGTCAGAAAAAGAATTGGCTCTTGTCCAGCCTCTGACATTTCATAGCAGTGTGACTCTAGGCAGGTTAGTTAGCCTCTATTTGCCTCACCCAACTCCCTAGGACTTAATTGCTAAGTCATAGGTTGTAATAACTGTGAATGGAGAAAGTTCTCCAAATTGACAAAATTACAGATTCTAAATTACTTAATAAGCTCCTGTTGAGTTCAGAACACCCTTACTAGAGATTGAGGGAGATGCAAAGATTGATAAGACTTGGCTGCTTCTCTCATGGAATTCACAATTGAGTAATTGCATCAAGGCAATGGTTTTTCAGGGGAGAGGTCATTTTAAGAGGGAGCAAAATGTCAGCTGGAAAAGCAGTTTTAGGAGCCTGATGGTCCCCAGTCCTGCCCTCCCTCTTGCAAAAAGCACACAAACAAACAAAAAAAAAAATACCTTCCTCTATTTTGAAATGTTGCCTGTGACCAACTCTGTATCCTCCACTCCTGCCAGATCCCTGATATGTAAAGAATCAAAATACATTTGGAAATGGCTCTAAGGAACTCGAGTTATTCCAGATCTTCTTCTTCTTCTTCTTCTTCTTCTTCTTTTTTTAATAAAATGTGCCTGAACTGGACATGAGGCTGGAGCTGGGTATGAGGTGATGACATTAATACTTTTGTTAACTATTTCAAAGAGTTATTTAAGCTTTACAGTGCACTATATAAGTGTAATTTATTACCCTGACTTTTCATGTTTGCTGAAGAATCTGATTCTCTCTGTTTGGGAAGGAGTCTCTGCTCCATGGAACACAGAAAACCTTCCTCCTGCCCATTCCAGAGACCTGTGCCTTCTTTTTTAAGTTCTTTAACATGTACCCCCTAGGGAGACATCTCCCTCAGGAAGCAGACAGAAACTCAGGACGGACTGTTCAAAAATGAGCCCAGAGCTAGCTGTACATGACAAACTGAAGGCACAGTTGAAGGTCCTTACCTGCAAGGTCCTCATCAGGGAGAAATGTTTGAAGTTGTCTCAACAACCTGTTGAATTATGACGATGACTGCGATAGTCCCAGATGCAACGTGATCTCTCACAACTGTCATTGCAATAGCATCACTTTAGCCTTGCAATTGCCACATTTGCAGACGTTCTGGGAGTACAGCAGCCGGACTGTTTCCCTTTTGTAGAGATTTGAGAGCTTTGAAGTTCTCTGGCAATTGTAAGACAGTAGACAAGAATTTCCTTTTTTATGAAATTGATAGAGTATGATAACAAGTTCTATAAATTTATTCTGAAGTTAGAAATTCCAGATATGTAGTTGTATATCAGCCAAAGCTTCTTAACTCCTCTCCCTGACCCCCCCAAAAAAAATCCTTCTGAAGATCTCATTTCCTTTCCTTTAAGAGCTTACAATTTTAAAAAATAGTTTTTCCCCTCCCCCTCTTACATACTTATTCTATATCTAAAGTGCAGTGATATAATACATGTAAATAGAATGCAAAAAGGAAAACAAGACTAATCCAAATTATTTATATTTTTCAAATAAGCGCACAATTCCTGAATACAATCTCCTTATATCTTGAATTCAAACTCTTGGCAGTAGATTTTCTTTTTGTTTTTTATCTTTACTTATGTTAGTATTAATTCAAGGATTTTAGCTATGTGGAAAACATAAACCTGCCTTTGAGAGGTAGATTTGGGATTAGAATAAAGTATTGATTCTAATCTGGGGGGGGGGGAGCTTGATTTTTGTTTTTGTATTTTTCAACATATATGCTTAATGCTCCAGAGTTTGCCAAAGATTTATGTTTGGTGTCAAATATCCTAATTTCCTTTTGTAATGTCTCTTTAAAAACATGTTTAGATCACTTGGTAAAGATAAGCCATTACTTCATTCCTCTTTGACATATGAACATATTACTGATATTTTATTTATTGGTCTATCAGGAGCTGTCATCTTGGGAAGAAGTTGTTGTTGGCATCTATCCCAAGCTACTTTTTAGCTAGTGAAAAAATTATGTGCTGTTTGACCTACTGTAATTTTTATGTAAACAACTGTGATATTAAGCAGGGGGTATTTTTTTAAAGTTTAACTTTTTGGAATTGTATTTTCTAGTTTAAGAAAGTCTCAGGGATTTTTACTCATTTTTTTTT
>JAJPUD010010699.1:352-21934 GCA_023553655.1 Myrmecobius fasciatus
ACATTATTAACATGTAGTGGACTTCCTGCCATCTAGGGGAGGGGAGGGGACTGGGGGTAAAAGTTGTAATGGAGAGCTTTGTAAAGATCAATGCTGGGGAACTACTCATACATATGTTATACAAATAAAAAGCTTTAATAAAAAAAATGAGCTAACCACCAAAAAAACCAAACAAACAAAGAAACAAAAAAAAATAATATACCATTAACTTCATATACCACAACTTGTTCAACCATTCCCCAACTGTTGGGCATCTATTCATTTTCTAGTTCTTTGCTACCATAAAAAGAGCTGCTACAATATTTTTTTGCACATGTGGATCCTATTTTTTCCTTATAGTTAAGGAATAGGAAATAAATCTATCATTTCATTGATACAGAGAACTCCCATTGATGAAATTCCTTCTACTAACATAGCTTGGTAATTAATTTTTTTTGCTTATTCTTCATCCATTTATTTATTGGTTTCTAATCATTTGAGGACTTTTTGGTTATTGATTGATAGATTCATCTTCTAACAAGTAGTCATCCATTTATCTATTTTTTACTCCCCCAATTCCTTTAATCATTTGATCAGTGTGTTACCTAGAACACTGAGAAGTTAAATGACTTGGCCAAGATTACATGTTCAGATTGTATCAAAGATGACATTTGGATATTCCAGGCTTCCAGACACACTCCATGTTCATTATGCCATGCTGCCTCACAACATAATTAATGCTTCATAAATATTTATTGGTTGATGGATTGATTGATTCATGTTCCTTCCTCTTTTCCATATCCCAAAATAATTTCTCCATCTCTTTTGTTTATACAGATATATCCTTATTCAATCTTCATTTTTGAAGATCAATGATATCACAGAGTGATGTCTTGACTTATGTGTGAATTCAATTTGAATGAAGTAAGTTATTAACTTCAACCCAAGTTCAGTGGTGGGACAAAAGTCAAGATGAATGATTGTGGCCTGGGATTCAGGGGATGACACTGGCCTCTTTGAAGTCTGACCAAACATCTAACACCCTACAATGCCTACTTCAGCTGCCTTCCTTGCCACTGGAATATATTGTTCTCAGCCATCATTCCACTAGAAGTCTTCACATGCTTGGGGTAGACAATAGAGTCTCCCACCAATAATTTTCAGGCCTCTTCATTCCGCTCAACCTTATTTAGCCTATTTGCCAATATGGCTGCTGCCCATGTTTCAGCTTCTTAAAGCCATAGGTGAAAGCTCAGTGAGAGAGAAGCTAAATATACATTCTATACATTCATGTTTATTAAATAGGAAATTTGCCTCGAGATTTTGCTTGTTGGTTTTTACTTTCTTATAAGATTTTTATATTAAATTCTGTAAGAGGAGCAAGATGAAGAATGTGTAGAAAATCTAATGAACAAGAAGTTTTGTTGAAGTTAATACTAGAAAATAATCATATTTATTTGTTGTACCCAAAAGAAGGCTAAGGGCAGAAGGTAATTAGGTCACATCTTCAAGGGTAGGTGAAAGCAAACCATTTGCTCTTATAATAGAATATGATTCACATGATGATTCATAAAGTACTGGGAAATAATGTAGAGGTCATTTAACCAAATCATCTAATTTTATAATGGGAATACATTGGTCTATAGAGGTTGAGTAAACTGCCTCAACTCAAATAGGTAAGTAATAAGAATGGGAGTTGTGCCCGAGTACTGAGAATCCAAAAGAGGACTCTTTTTATACCTCCATGCTTACATTGGATAAAGTTGAAATATCTTTTCTCCCTTAAATGTTTCTAATAAATCCTTAAGAATAGGATAAACACTTATGAGTCAGTGATAATTTGACTTGAAGGTTTTCCAATAAAATAAGGAATTGGCAAAATGACTTATGAGATATCTTTCAATCTATGACATTATATTCAATATTTAAAAGATTATTTAAAGCAAAAGTGTACTACAAGGGTGGACAATTTTTCTTTTCCTTCTCATGAATACTAATAGAAAAAAATGAAATTGACTGAGAATCACATAAGTAAAAAACAACTGAATTCACTATTTTTAGAAAGACTAAAAACACCATTTAGAAATTTTAAAATATTAAAAAGAGTTATCCACCTATCTGAACACCAAATAATTATTTTAATTATATTAAGTTAAAAAGTTTTTGTACAAACAAACTAATGCAGAAAAGATCAAAAGGGAAGCAATAACTCAGGAAATCATTTATACATTTAAGGGTTCTGATAAAGGGATCATTTCCAAAATATATAAAGAATTGACTAAAACTTATATGAATTAAAGCCATTCTCCAATTGTAAATAGTCAAAGGATAAGAACAGACAATTTATAGATGAAGAAGAAATTAAAACTATTTCTAGTCATACAATATTCCTTGGGGATTTAATTTTGGGGACTCTTTCAGGAGGTGATTAGTGGATTCTTTTGATGGCTATTTTACCTTCTGATTCTAAAATACCAGGGGCAGTTTTCTTTTATGATTTCCTGTCAGATAATGTCTAGGTTCCTTTTTTCATCATGGCTTTCAGGAAGTCCAATAATTCTTAAATTGTCTCTCTGAGATTTATTTTCCAGGTCAGTTATTTTTCCTAGGAGATAATTCATATTTTCTTCTTCTATTTTTTCCATTTTTTTGTTTTTGTTTAACTGATTCTTAAAATCTTATTGAATCATTCACTTCCATTTGTTCAATTCTAATTTTTAGTGTATTATTTTCTTCAGTTACCTTTTATAGCTCCTTTTGTAATTGGCCAAATGATTTTTTTTGTTCATTGCATTATTTTTTCCATTTCACAAATTTTGTATTTCTGTAAATTGTTGTCTTTTTCATATCTCTTTTGTAGGGCCTTATATGGTTTTTCCTTCTTGCAATGATCTCATTTCAATTCCCCATTTTTTTTCTAACACTTTTTTTTAAGATTCTTTATGCAAAGAAAGTCAAGGGAGGTGGAGCCATGGTGGCAGAGATCAAACAGGAGTCTCTGTAACCTCCTCTAACCTTCCCTCAAACCAACAACATATGAAGCCTCTAGACTGATTTTGAAGCAAAAAAAATCCACAATATTTGGAGGACAACACGATTCTAGAAGAAGATACTCTGGAAGAACTTCAAAACAGGTCTGTTTTAATTGGGCAGGGGGGAGGTCTGCTGAACCCAGACTGCAGGACAGGACGAGCAGGGCAGGGAGCTGGAGCAGTGAGCGGGAACAGGAATCGGAACATGAGTGGGAGCGTTGTGCTTTTCACACACCTGGGAGTCTTCTGGGGGCCTCTTGGGCCAATCTGTCCTGATTGTAGGCAGTTGGTTTGGAGGGTCTGCCTTTTGTGGGGGGTAGATTGTGAACCACTGAACCCCTGATGAGCATCGGACCTAGCTGCCATTACACAGCACCCTAGGGCGATCAATCAATCAATCAGCAGGACTGATCAGCACCAGAAATAATTCAATCAGCAGATCTGCCCAGTACCTGAAATAATTCAATCAGCAGAACTGCCCCAGGGTGAACTAAAGCAGCACTGCCCAGCACCTGGCATAATTCAATCAGCAGAACTGCCCAGTTCCTGAAATAACTCAATCAGCAGAACAGCCCCAGGGCAAATTAAAGCAGCTGCCCCACCTTTGCCTTAAACAGACCTCACACCTTTAAAAAAATGAATAAAAAACCAAAAAGAGCTCTCACCATAGACAACTTTTAGGGATAGAGGGAAGAACAGACCTCAAATCCTGAGGCCCCTAAAGGTAAAGCAACTCCAGAAAAAGCCCCAAAGAGAGACATAAACTGGTCTCCATGTCACAAGGCTTTCTTTGAAGATTGCATAAACAATCTTAAAAGAGAGTTAGAAGAAACATGGGGAAACGAAATGAGATCACTGCAAAATAAAATAGAAAAAATGGAAAAAGAATGCAATGAACAAAAAAATGTAAACAGTCAATTGCAAAAGGAACCAAAAATCGTAACTGAAGAAAATAAGACATTAAGAATTAGAATCGAACAATTGGAAATGAATGACTCATCAAGACTTCAAGAATCAGTCAAACAAAAACAAAAAAATGAAAAGACAAAGAAAAACATGAAATATCTCCTAGGAAAAACAACTGACCTGGAAAATAGATCTAGGAGAGACAATCTAAGGATTATAGGGCTTCCTGAAAGTCATGATGAAAAAAAGAACCTAGACACTATCTTCCAGGAAATCATAAAAGAAAACTGCCCTGATATTTTAGACCCAGAAGGCAAAATACTCCTTGAAGCAATCCACCGATAACCTCCTGAAAGAAACCCAAAATTTAAGTCCCCCAGAAATATCGTGGCTAAATTCCAGAACTATCATACCAAGGAAAATATATTACGAGAAGCCAGAAAGAAACAATTTAAATATCGGGGAGCCACAATTAGGATCACACAAGACCTAGCAGCTTCTACTTTGAAGGATCTAAGGGCCTGGAATCAGATATTCTGAAGGGCAAAGGAACTTGGATTACAGCCAAGAATAAGTTACCCAGCTAGAATGAGCATTATCTTCCAGGGTAGAAGATGGTCATTCAATGATATAGGAGAATTTCACCTATTTCTACTGAAAAGACCAGAACTGAACAAAAAATTTGATCTACAAACACAGAACACAAGAGAAACATAAAAAGGTAACAAGAAAAAAAAAACAAAAAACTCTTGAGAACTATATTTATGTCATAGATACCTATAGAATGAGGGTTGATGTTATGAATCTATTATTACATTATGATTATGATATGATTATGGTGATTTTATGATTATTATTATATGTTTATTGTGATTTTATGATTATTGTATGATAAACTGAAAAAGAAATTAGAGGTAGAAAAGGGATAACACTGAAAGAAGAGGAAAAGGAGGTAAAATAAGCGAAATTACATCACATGTAGAGGCAAAGAAAACCTATAATGATTGAGGGGAAAAAAGGGAGGGGAATGAGAATTGGGTTAATCTCCACCTCAGCAGATTTGGCTCTGAGGTAATAATAGACGTACTTATAAGGAAACAGAAGGGAAAGGGGGGAAAAAGGGGTGGGTGGGGCTCTAAAGGGGAAGGATTGTTTGAGGAAAGTGGTTATCAAAATCAAAATAATAGGAAGGAGGGAAAGGGAATAAGAAAGAGAAAAGCATAAGTTAGGGTAAATAACATGGCAGGAAATACAGAATTAGTTATTTTAACTGTGAATGTGAATGGAATGAACTCTCCCTTAAAGCAGAAGCAGATAGCAGACTGGATTAAAAACCAGGATCCAACAATATTTTGTATACAAGAAACACATCTAAAACATAGAGATACATACAGGGTGAAGGTAAAAGGCTGGAGCAGAATCTATTATGCTTCAGGTGAACAAAAAAAAGCAGGGGTAGCAATCCTGATCTCAGACCAAGTAAAAGCAAAGATAGACTTAATTAAAAGAGACAAAGAAGGAAATTATATCTTCCTAAAGGGTACCATAGATGATGAAGCAATATCAATACTAAACATATATGCACCAAGTGGTATAGCATGGAAATTCCTAGAGGAAAGGTTCAGAGAGATGCAAGAAGAAATAGACAGCAAAACTATAATAGTGGGGGATCTCAACCTCCCTCTCTCAGAACAATTCTTGGATTGAACATAGATCACCTAATTCCAAAACCAGCACTGTATTGAATGAGACCAGGTGCAAGTTTTCTCAAAAAGTCTATGAGATGGAGTAGGCCAGACCTTAGGCATAAGTCACATGATCCCTATTCCCAGAGGTCTGCAGGGGTGGAAGGTCGGGCCTCAAGCCCAGGTTGTAGGAAGTCAAATGATCTCTAGGACTAGAGGTCTCTAGAAAGGTCAGAACTTAGGTCTAAGCTTCAGGAAATGATATGACCCACAGGAAGTAAACCACATTGGTTACTTCCTTTTTATTCCATCCAATGAAAAGACTTGTGTTTTTTGCTATTTACTATTTCTTGTTTTCCTGCTCAAGTACATGTTGGGACCTGAGATGCCTCCCAGGTGTGCTTGGGCCTTTCCAGGCAGGAACTAAATAAATGCTTTCTCTTTGTAACTGAAGATGTCTCTGATTAGTTAATTTAGGTAATGGGGTCTAGCACCTATCCCACACAGTACTATATTTTATGGGATGCTGATTTTTTTTTTCTGAGCAGGTGTTGACCAAAATATTCTGAAAACTCTCTATAATTAAAAAAAATCTGAGTATGTTCACTATGTAATATCTACTTGAAAAAATGTAAGCCTGCCATTAAATATCTCAAAAGTCTGCATTATTTAGTTTTCCTCACCCTAACATAGAAAAAAATGAGCTGGATGTTTAACTAAATATTTTCATTTCACTCTGATGGTCAGTATACTGTATAACAGACCTTAAGAGTTTCAAAAACAGTTTTTTTTGGTTTGTTTGTTTTTGTTTTTGTTTTTGTTTTTTTCAGGAGTTACAATTTTCTTTAAAGAAGTAAAGTTAGGATTCAAGGCACCCTCCACAAGGACATATCATTACAGGATAAGAATTTCAAGCAAAGATGGAAAGGAAAATCCCCTGAAATATGTTTATCAGCAAATGACCTGATCAGCTGTGATCCATCAGAGTCTTGGCATGGCAGGCCCAGCCGAGAGCTAGGAAAGATGGATTTGGGATTATTGGCATTTTTCTTTATTAAAGTTACCTAGGACAGGAAAGTTTAATACCCATAATATTGAACCTTTTAAAACTTCACAGGTTATCATCTCTAAAATAGGGAAAATGTCCTTATTTTATGCTGTACAATGCTCAGCTTAAGCTTCTGAGTTTGAAGAAGCAGAGCTTCAAAATAATATAAGATTTCTTTTGAGGCTTCATGCCATTTTTAGAGAACTAAATGCTTCCTATCACATCAATCAGTCCTGACCAGCTTAGTCAATAGTTTCTCTAGTGTGTGGACAAAAAAAATTTATATGGTAAAAACTGAGAAAGGGGGAGGTCAGTGAGGATAGTGACCTAAACAGACTAAAAGACTGAATTAAGGATTATGTCTTATGAGCAAAAAAGCTGCATTAAGGAAACAAAAACCTTCCACAACACTTTGCACAAGCACATGCTTATGCTAAAAGCATGGTCATAGCTGAGAATTTTACCTGGTTTGGACCTGGAAGCCCAAAAGAAATCAAGCTTCTCAAACTTATTTTTGAACTTTTGCACTTTTTGAAGAAGCCCTCAGAAGAAGGTCTGAATATATTGTTTTCAGCTTTAATAATTAATTTTCCATTCTTGAACAATGCATGTAAATTTATGTTAATCAGTATGCATGTTTATGTAAATGGTTGGTGCCCCAGATTTTCTGAAAGGAATAGGATTGCTTTGGTTTCTAGGGTCTTACACCTTTAGGCCTGTAAGTCAGTATTTACTAAGTAAATAAATAAATAAAACAGAAGAGAAATTAGTTAACTTAAAGTTTCTTATGACTAGAATTTTTGTAAGTCCTCAGAATGTTTTCAATTTAAAGCACATTTTTGATAGTTGATCGAATCACATTATAACAATATCAAGCTTCATATAACATTTTAAAGTTTATAAAAGTTTATAAAATTCTTTACAAATACTTTCTCATTTGTCTTCACAACAAACCTGGGTTTAAAAGGTGTTATGATGTCCTATTTACAGATGAGAAACTGCGGTTGCAACTTGACAAGGTTACATCGGTAATAAGTTTTTGAGTTGGGATTTGATTTATGAGCTTTATCCACTGTACCATCTAGCTTGCCCCTAAAGTTCTCAAAAATATGTTTCTATAGAAGAAAAAATAAAGATGTGGGAATGAGGAGACTATTCCTTTAGAGTCATACTCTAGGATAGCTAACCTCCCAACAGCCAGTGTGCATCAAAGGCAGAGTTTGAAGTGGGACAGGCTAGTTCTGAGCAAAAGAATTTCTTTCAAACCCTTTGTTTTAGTCATTGAATATTCATCACCATTCAACAGATGAGAGAAATGAGGCACAGAATTTCAATTAAGTGACTTGTATAAGATCATCTTAAGTGATATTATACCCACTTTAAGCAACTTGTATAAGGTGACACAACTAGCTAATGATACAAAGTGTCTTCTTTGAATTGTACTCCCATAGTGAACAGAAAATTCGAGTGTGCCTACTTTTAAAATAGCATTAATTAGTGCATTTTATTTTTTCATTTCCCAAAAAGGAAGGCCTCTAGCATCTTGACTGTATCACCTATGGTAAACTTATGGACAGTTACACCAGATGGGCATGGATAAATGTGCATCATGAGAGAGTACTAATTCAAAGAGATTTTAGATGCATTAAACATTTTGGTACTTCCTTTTGGTTCACCATAAAATGAGAAGCTCAAAGATTTAGGGAGCCTTAGAGAGTATCTTGGTGCATTCCCTAATTTTCATTTTATTTTTTGAATCAGTTTTCTGTTTTTTTTTTTTAAACAGGACCAAAATTCCCAGAAAATGGAACTTTCCTTTTATAACAAAGTCAAGCAACTAAAGCCAAAAATACTGGAACCTGTGGCCACATTAACAATGTATATACATATATATATGCTCTTCTGAACTTCTCATTTTATATTTGAGGAAAAGGAATGCAGAGAAATTACATGATTATCACAAGATCCCACTGAGAAAGTCAAAAGCAGGCTCTTTGATTCAAAATGCATTTTTCTTGCTAGTTCATTAGCTCCCTATTTTATTCTGTAATTCAAAACAAAGAGGAAAATAAATTTAAAAGAAAAAGGAAAATGACTATAATCACATTGTACCTGAAATTGGCAATTAATCAAGAAATTTTTTTTGTCAAAAAAAATCATGTTAGATGCTAGAGATACAAATACATTTATAATTAAATTAAATTACCTCTACTCTCAAGAAGCTTACATTCTAATAGGAGAAAAATATCTCCCTATCATCTGAGTACTGCTGCAAACAAACCTGATACTTAGATGTGAGATTTTCAGAGTTTCTTTTGTATTCTAAGTAAATGATTTGGGAGGCAAGGGGAGAATGATGATCAGGGTTGGAACAGGAGGTATTTGATTTCCAAAGTGATCCCTGCAGGAAGCAAGGCCTTTCCTCCTGTCCCCTTACAAAAGTTACTTTTGTCTAAGCTAAAATACAGTGGAAATGTCCAGGAAAGAATTAGTTTCCTTTACTTCAAGCAGGGAATTTTTTGCAGAAACAAAGACCTGATAGAGCCAAGCAATCTGATATGGGCAGGGTTGGGGAGGGAATCTGCTATATTCCTCCTCAGCTTTGATGAGAGAGCACAGTATAGATTGAATCTCTCTTGGTTGTCTGCTCATCAGAAATAACTTTACATTACTTCATTGATGACTACTCAGCTGGAGGCTTAGCAGTCTTGTCTCTTCTGTTTTTCAATAAATGATTGGGTTTCACTATTGAAGAGAAACACTAAATGGAGTGACTTTTAGGATGCTGCCACTCAAACTTCAATCTTTAGTCATTCTCATTTTATTGGTAAATAAGCATAAAATCACAAAGCACTCCCATATGAAAGCTATATAGTACAGCTTTCCAATAATTTGATAATATTGTTAAAGATTTAAAATGAATTTTTATTGGAGAAGCAGCAAAGCATAATAGATAGAATGTGGGAAGGAGATTGATGAAACCTCAACTAATAGAAACTGGAAATTAACCCTGCTTTAAGGAACTTTTACAGTTTTTTTTTCAGTGGAGAAAATTCCAATATCAGCAGCACTACAGGCCCCTGTATCAGTGAAATTGTCCTGGTAGAATTGGGTTACCAAACCAGCAAAAATCTAGTGGGTTTCTTTTCTTTATCTATAGTGTGTTTATCTGGAGAAACTAGGCATAGGAATTGGGAGAAGGGGGAAAAAACTTGTCCCTGATGATTGACATTTACTCAAATTCAGGGTAGAAATATAGCATAAAAAGAATACTGAGAAATTGGTGGCTAGTTGAATATCAAACTATCTGCATGTGGGAAACAGCTCTTTTGATCTTTACTAGCAGCCTTGTTTGAATAAGTTACTTAAGTAAGTCACTACTTACCTAAATACTCTTCTTTTAGTAGAGTAGAGAGGCTACTGCATCCTTGTACAATACCTTCCAAAGACTTGTGTTTATTTCTGGAAGATTTGATTTGAGAAAGAAATTGCTAAACTGAGAAAGAAAGAAGAAATGGACATGATTGTCAAAAGCAGATTAAAAAAACCCAGGGAAATTCTTATATAAACATGAGACCTGAATTAGGTCTTTGTCTAGAAACATAATATCCTTTTGTCCACAAACTAGAGAATATTCAGGAGAGGGCGAACAGAAAGGTGAAGGACCATGAGTTTGTATCATCCATGTTGTTGTTGTTGAGCCTTCATTCTCAAAGATGACCATGATATCATTACCTTTTTTTGGCCAATCAATGAGAGCCAGATTGATTTGGGTTCAAGGCATGGTCCTTAAAAAGGAAATCTGGGTTGTGAACTCAAAAATAGGTGAAGGAACTATTAATATTTGTCCTGGAGAAGAGATGACTGACATAAGAAGCCTGGAAGCTAACTTCAATTATTTGAAGAGTTGCCCTGTGAAAGATTATATTTAGTCCCAGAAGACAAGACCTAAAGGCAAAAGCTAGAGATTACAAAGAGACAAATGTAGACATTGTTAGGAAAACTTCCTGTGAGAACCTCTGAAAGGGGTAAGATCAACCTGGAGAGGTATTGATTTCCCCTCTTGGAAGTCACTGAAGCAGAAGCTGTAGCAACATTTTCCAGATGTGTTTTATAGAGGATTCATTTTTGTTAATGGGTTGAACTTATAGACTGCTTGATACTCTGTAAAATTTGTAAATTTTGTATGCTATTTTGTCCTACTAGACTGAAACAACTGATTCCCTCATTTTGTCCCTGCATATCCTAAAAGATATACATTGGCATAGAATATAGAGGCTTGAATTTGGAATCAAGAAAACTTAATTTAAGTACTAAGTTAGACAAATAATAAATATTCATTTGAATATGGAGTTCTGAATCTATGATTTAATTGACCTGGGGATTAGGGATGTTCCCAAGCAAGGAAAACTCTACTAATGTAGAATAATAGGTTTTTTTGTTTGTTTTTTGTTTGTTTGTAATTTAGGAACCTAATGAATTGATTTAGGGTCATTGATAGGTTACATCTGAACTTTGCCAAGTTCATAAAATCAGTAAGTATCAGAAGCAATACTTGGCAATTTAGGTTATTTTGAAACCCTAAACATCTATATCCACCAAGCCAAACATATTCTTTAATACTTCTTCTGGCCAATGTCATTTGACTTTTTAGTTTCCTAGGACTTTAATATATTTTATCATTTGAACTTTAAAAAAATCAGAGCCAAGGAAAATAACCTATATAGATAAAAAATATTTATAGAAGCTCTTTTTGTGTGTGTGAGCATAGAATTGGAAAATGAGGAAATACTCAGAGAAATGAGTGAAGAAATTGTGGTATATAATTATATTAGTATACTACTGTGCTGTAAAAAAAAAATGAGTAGTGTAGTTTCAGGAAACAACAACAGCAAACTAGGAAAACTTACGGGAACTGAAACAATGTTGAACTAAGCATAACCAAAACATGGTATGGAGTAACAATATTGTAAAGATGATCAACTGTGAAGAACAGCTATTTCAATTATCACTGATACCAGATAGTTTTGAAGAACTCAGAATGAAAAATGTTAACCACCTCCAGAGAAAAACCTAATGAACTCTGAGTGCAAATTGAAGTATATATTTTTTTACTTTACTTTTCTGCTTTTTTTTGGTAGTATGTCTAATATGAAATATGTTTTGCCTGATTTCAATGTGTATTTAACGTATTGCTTGAAAACTTAATGAGTTATGGAGGGACAGAAGGAGAGAAGAGAAATTCAGAACTGAAAATTTTTAAAAAGAATTTTAAAAATAAATATAATTTTTAAAAAGTATTATACCATATTGATGACATCCTGATTAAATAGGTGGGGTTAGCAGAGAAAGCCTGAAGTAATAAGATTACTTCCTGAAGCAAACAGGGAAAGGCACTCCTAGGGATCAGCTCAGCCTTACAGTCCCACCCCTGGGCAGGTCTTTGGAAACCACACCTTATTGTATCCAAGCAGAAAGACAAGTTTATGATGTGAAATCCCCTGAGTTTAAATTTCTCCTATAAATCTCTCCATGGCCTATGTCATCTTTGCTAAATCCCTTTGGGGTTAACCTGCTACAGTATTCTGTTTCCTGGTGTCTTTCCTCTCATCCCTTCCCTGTGTTTCATGTTATCTTTCCTCTTCCTCCCCTCCCTTATGTCTCATGTATGTTTCCTCTTCCTCCCTACCCCATGCCTCATGGTGTCTTTCTCCTTGTTATAGCTACCTAACTCTTTTTGGTGCTAAATTCCTTTGAAGATTTAGCCTGCCAGTCAATAGCATATTCCCATGCCATGATGAATTTCCCCTCCTGGCATATTTCCTTTTTCCTGGTTAATTTTGAGTTCCACTAGGGAACTTATCTCTTCCACTGTTAATAGTTAAAAACCTTTTCCTTGCTAACTATGTACCCTTACAAATCTATTTATATTTACCACTCCTGGTATCTATTTTACTTCTTCATTTTGGACATGACCTCTTCTTATAAATAAATGTACCTTTTTGCCACAGAGAAAGCTACTGTGAATTCTTCCCATGTGAATTGCTACTGAATCACATCATTTGGTGCTAAACTCCAACATTTAGTGTTAATTATTCTCCTCATTCTCATCATTATTTCTGGAGAAACTGGGTCCTAGTGGGGCTATAACATTTCTAAGATCACATAGGTAATACATGTATAAGGTAGAATTCGAAGTCAGTTTCTGTGATCCCAAAGTCAGGACACTTCCTACCTGATCACATTTCCAATTCTCTTACACTTGCTTTGAGACCTTGGGAAAGTAACATTTACCTTCTCAATGATCCAAACAAGTCTCTGAAGTGATAATTAAGGGAGGAGTGGAATAGTCAGAGGGAATTTTTATAATGGGAATTCATATGGCAATGAAGCTTGTTATGACATCTCTACTCCACTTCACTTCCTAATAAATAAAACTAAGAAGTAAAATATATAAATTAATACACAGAAAATGTTGTATGAAATAAAACAAGTCCAGCTTAACAAAAACAAAAACAATTTCTCAGCAGAAAAATGAAATTTCCAAAATTCCATAAGATATTTTATAGTTTAGTTGTTGGCAGAGTAACTGGAGGAGTTTGCCATTTCATTTTCCAGCTCATTTTATAGATGAGGAAACTGAGGAAAATGGGATTACATGACTTGCCTAGCCCACATAGCTAGTAAATGTCTAAAGTGAAACTTGAACTCAGGAAGAAGAGTCCTTCTGACCCCCAGCCTGGTATTTTTATCCAGTATTTCACTTAGCTGCATCTATATATGTTATATTCACCTAGGAAATAGCTTACAGGATAAAAACAAAAAACAACAACAACAAAAAAAAACACTATGGGAATAAATTCACTTCAAATATACACTGAAACAAAACAGTAACAACTCCACAGGTGCCTCAGGGGAAATTCCTCAACCTTTTACAAGTTTCTAAGGTTCAAATGATTTGTTTATGAATGAATATTAAGTCTTCCAGTTTTCCAAGTACCCCAATAACTAATTCTGTGTTACATTGCTCCAGAATATAAACTTAGAGAAGCAAGTGGAGCTTTCTTATAGAAGGAAGCTTGAGTGATTATTTGCCAGATCAAAGGAAAATGCACATTTAGAAAAAGAAGGAAGAGTCTGGGGAAAAAAAGGGGGGGGAGGGGAGATGTTTTCATAACCACAGCCTGGGGCTGGTGGAGATGGTAGCACAATAACATAACAGATGTGCTGACAATTTATTAATATTTTATAGTAAATGTTTTCTTGCATTGCTATTAAATTAGGAATTATGTGGTGCCAGATGATATATCAAAATGTCTGGGACTTATTTAGAATAAATGGCAGGAATTAGAATACATTGGGAAAAATATACCTAGGTATGTAACCTTTGGACCTCTGTACATTTTAGAAAATTATTTACATAAAATATTTATATGTGTGTATAAAATGCACATATAGCCCTTTATGCATGTGCATATGTGCATATATTTAATATATGTGAATGTATAGAATACTTAGTGAATAAATGAACCCATTCAATTGCAAAACACAGTTTAAAAAAAGAATCTTTTGCTTTTGTGTTATTTTTCAGTGGTCTCCTGTTTCCTATTATTTTTCAAGTATTTGATGAAGAGTCTTAGACCTCCGGTGAGAAAAAAAAAAGGGGGGTAACATTTGCTGGGGGCAGAGTGCAGACAGGTATTCTTTAAGCTTTTCCAAATAGTTGCACTAATTAGGGTTGTGCTTTGTAGCTAGGCCAGAATACAAATTGGCTATAATTGGAGAGTTTCATGAGAATCTGCTGTAACTAATTGCAAGGTCACTTCCATGTGCACTCTCCCTCCCACCTTAGTCCAGCAAGTACAAATCCAAGCTGAATAGGGAATCAGGAGGAAGAAGAATGTTATTTTATCAAATGAAAAAAGTTGCTATGAATTGGAGTATTCAGATATTTATAATGTAAGTATCAACTGGACTTATTCAATAATACTCAGCTTCTGGTGTCAAGAGTAGGAGGTTGAAAACATAGCCAAATAGCCTTTCACAGAACACAGCTTAATGGCTTCAAAGGAGATGCTATAGACTATTATGTGTTTAAAATTAGCATAGTTAGCTAAATGTATCCAATGGCTTTGAGAATAATATGGGGCAGTTCTTGGGATTCAATGGATGGAAAATAATTCAAGTGATAGAGCAGTGCATTTTAAAAATGCCTCCAGTGAATCCAGCATTTTCTTGAGGAAAAAACTGAATGATTATGAAATTAGCAATCAAGCCCCTAAAGCTGATAGGATCCATTTGATATTTTATCATAAATAATAGTTTTCCTTTTCAGACTATTTTTGGAGGAATGAGAAAACTCATGAAGAACTCTTTTGATATTAAAAATAGGTAGGAATCTATTTTGTAAAACAATCAAATAAATAATAAACCTAAATGTTGAAAATTCCAACCTTATCTTGTACTGCAGTGACATGATACACTTTTAAATATTCTAACATTGTGGGTTTGCATAACAACCTTAATTAAATGAAGCTTTTTCTTTTCCTGTATCTAGCCAAAAGAAAGATTATAAAGGAAAGAGAGATGAATATTGTCAAGAAAATAATACTTGGTGTAGAGTAAACAGTATGATATATGGTAGAAAAACCATTCTCTGAACATTTCTAGCTATTGTTGTTTCACTTATTATTCCATCCAGTCAGTGCACTGAGTTTTTGAGTATTTAATTTAGATATAAATAGAAGAATGATTACTTAGAAGACAACAATGTAAACAGGAACTGTCTTTTCTAGCTTTTATGGATTTTCTAAAATATTATTTACAATTACAATAGCTTCAATTATTTTAGGGATGCAGAAGTTTAATGGGCAAAAATGACTTTAGGAATGCATGCCCAAATTATGGTATTTCATATTTTGTCCGAAGGATTTTCCCCAAAGTAGCATTCATAATATTCATTTATTTTTGTTTCTTTCTCCTCTTTGTTCATAATATAGAAATTTCAGAGCTTGATAAATTACATGTCAAAATCAGTTCCTGTTTATTGTTTTGGGGTTAAGGGGCTTATTTAAAAGATTTTTTTTTGCATCTCTTTATGTTCACTTGAATTTCATTGAAAATTAAGACATGCAAGGAGACATTGGTCAGTTTATGAGACTGAGTTCATTTGTTTACTTTGAATAGACTGGAGATGATCTGATTACAAATGATAATACAATGCTATTTCAGACACATCTATTTATCTTACCTTTTAAAATCAGACAGTTTTACTTTCAGCAATGATTATTTCTTTGCAAGCCAAATCATACTGAGACATATTACTACAAGTGAATATGATTTATAAAAGCAAAAACATGAAAGAATTAATAGTGAACACAAATTCTAAATTAAACTTAACATTCTCATACATGGTGCTTCTGATTTACTTTTTTAAAAAATTAAATCTTTAAAAATCTAAGACGTAGTAGTAGTAGAAGTAGTAGTAGTAGAAATAGTAGTAGTAGTAGTAGTAGTAGTAGTAGTAATAGTAGTAGTAGTGGTAGTAGTAGTACTTATGAATGTTGCTTTCCAGGAGTCATTAATTAAAAAAGAAAACTCAATTCTCATAAATATAAGGGGGGAACAAATTTGGATATGATTATTTAGCACTGAAGTTTTAATTTTTTCCTATCATTAATTTTCACATATAGTATTTGAGTTACTAATCTTATTTAAAAAGTCAGGAATGGGGATTCATTTGCTAAGACTCTTCAAAAGAAATCATTGGAGGAATGGTTTTTGCTTGCCATAATTATTTGTAGATAGAAGTCATCATCATTACATTAATAACTAAGAATTAAAATTGTTGGAAATGTGGCTATGAGTAATTTAAGAGGAAACAAACTCTTTTGTAGTCAAACTGGAATATGTCTAATAAAATTTGATGGTTATTATTGAGTTACAGAGCAATTATAAAATTGCATAAATACATTTCACAAATTGCATGTTACATTTTTGTTTTAATTTATAGTTATTGATTGCATTTTTTCTTCTCTAAGGCTTTCACTTTGAAAATATAAGGGAAAACCAGAACAGTTGAAAGCAGGACAAATTTTACAGGATAGAGAATGAAATTTTAGAACTAGAGTTTGTTTTGTGCCATTAGACACACTTCTCACATTTAATCAATAATATTTATTGAGGTTATACTATCAAAAAGAAAACTAGAATGAGAGCAAAGAGATTAGTTTGGGGTACCAATATTTTAGGGTGTTAAAATACATATATTTCTTCAGCTACCTTAAAATAAAAAAATACCCAATCATGGCCTCAATCTTTTGAGAACAGTTATTATAAATAAAATTCCTTTTTCACCTTTATATACTCCAGACAAATTCCTTGTCAAATTTTCCCCAACAAATAGCATTGTGTAGTGTAAAGTTTTACAATTGAATTCAGGAATATCTGTTTCAAATTCCATCTCAGACATTTATTACTGATTTTACACTGAATATATAACTTACTCTAGCCTCATTTTCCTCATGTATAAAAATAAGAGTTTTGAACTCAATGATTTCTTAGGTACTTTAAAGCTATGTATGACATTCTAATCCTCTTCAATAGCTCTGTGACTTGGGTCTCCTAAGGTCTCTCTATTCTTTCTGAATAAAATGGTCAATTGGCCCCAGTGTGTTAAAACTGTTAGCTATGACTACATGCTGTTTGCAGCCCTATAGTAAGGATATCATGGTGGTGATGATGATGATGATGATGATGATGATGATGATGATGATTTGCTTGAAAAGAAAATCTTCAGGTAAAGTCTCTTCATAAACTTAATTAAAAGCAATTACTTATCTGTGAAATGAAGACAATAATAAGACCTCCAAGGATTGTTGTGAGGATAAAATGAGATCATGTTTGTAAAATATTTTGCAAGATGTATAGAGCTATATAAATGCTAAGAATTATTCTATTACTATTTTGATCAATATGATGTATTCAGTTTCTCCAAGTAAAGATGAATCAATTATCCTTTCAAAGTTTTTTCTTCTCTCTTCCCCTTCTTTTTCTCTTCTTCTCTCCTTCTTCCTCTTCCTCTCCCTCTCCCTCTCTCTCTCCTTCCTCCTCTTTCTACTCCTCCTCATTCTCCTCCTTTTTCTTTCTTTTTCTTCAAAAACTTGGGCATATTCTGAATATTCTTCAAGCAATTTATCACTGAAAATACACCTTTTTCTTTATTTGCTATCTAAAAAAGTCGTGTTTATAGTTTAACAGGGTTATGAGAAAAAAGTCACTTTTAGGAAAATACAGAATTTATTAATGAACAAAATAATAATTTTATAACCCTCTACTTTATCAATGAAAACTATAGTAGCATATCCAATTTGAAGAAAGATAAATAGAACACAAACCTGTATATAGTAGTCTCAGCTTATATTCTCTGTCTTTTCAGTTGTTTATTTATCAAGCTCTCATTTAATATGGGCATAAACATTCAGGTCTATAGATAATCTATAGAAAATATGTCTTAAAGACTTAATACTTATCTCTCTGCCCATGGCACTCTAACTGAATGTCTCATCTAGAAAGTGTTGATATCTCAGTCTGAATGAATTTAAAACTTTCAACACTCTATCTAAACTATACCCATCCCTACAACCAGTCTTTCTCTTTATCTATCATGGATGTTTATGTAGGACCATTCCTACGATATTCCTTTTGTATTGTACTTTCTTTTCCCTAAGATCTATTTCATCTAATCATGGTTGTTCATGTATGATTTATTGGCCAGGCTCACAGAGCTAGAGACTGAGGCTGGATTTGAACTTGATTCTGATGAAAGATTCAATACTCTAAATTTGATTGAGGCACATTATAAAATGTAGAGTGACATATGTATCAGCCATAATCATTCTTGTTTTCAGTCAAAGTTGTCTAGAGTCATATAGTGATTTTTCGAGATTCCATTTGCTAAGCAAGAATAATCAAGGAGATACTCTATTTTGTTGGACATACTTCCTAAAAAGGAGAGCTTCTAGTACTGGAGGTGGGTCAGATAGCTTTGCAGAAGAAAGTACATCTTTTATTTTATTTTGAACAATTGAAGAAAAATGGTTCAAATGTCTGCATATGAGTGATCTTGTTATTTTAGTAAATTTTATATGCATGTGAATTTATTAAATTTCTAGTCTATATAAACCTTTTCTTTCTTATTTTCATATTAAAATTCATTTGTTGTTAAATTTGTTTCCAATAAAATAATTTAATTAAAAGTGAATTCTGAAACCTGATTCTACAACTTTTCAATCAGAAGTCCATTATATTTGGAGTCAGAAGGTCATGAGATCTTGAATTTAGGCTTGTACCCTTGCTCCATATATTATCTTGAACAAATCCCATATCCTTTCCCAGCATTGGTTTCCTAATGCGTAAAATGAAAGTAGTTTAACCAAAGAATTTTTATTTAATATGTCCTCTAGATTACATTAAATTGTCATGATTTTATCATGAAGTAGTAGATGTGTTAGGAATGAGTTATCTGAAATGTACTAATCTGTATAAATAAAAGAGCTGAATCACTTACTGTTTACCACAATTAAAAACTGAAATAACATACAAATTAAAAAGGAAAAGCATCTGGTGATTTACCATCTAGTACCTAGAGATTTACCATAAGTGGAATCGTACTAATGTAATATTTTAGTGAAAACTCTCGACCTGATTTCAAATCTGGACTCAAGTATTCATTCTCTGTTGGAACATTGACTAGTCACTTGACCTCTGTCTCAATTTTAACATCTGTATAATTTATCTGATAAGAACACCTATCTACCAGGATTGTACTGAAGATAGAATGAGAAAACATATATAAAGTGCTTAAACTGAACTATTGTTTTTGGTATTCATTAATTGAAAATAATCCTTTGTGAGCTTGGAATTAATCGGAAAGTTTAAGCTTTTTTTCTTCCCCTTTACTTTCTGACTCTTCAAATAATAACCCTGGACAACTAGATGGCAAAGAAAAGAGAGTTGGGATTGGATTTAGGAACACCTGAGTTAAAATTTGACCTCAGATACTTTCTAGCTCTGTTGTCCTCAGTTTACTCATTTGAATAGATGATCTATAAGGATGCATATTCCTCCAGGAGCACAACTAAGGAGGGAAACAAATCCTTTGAGAGAACAATGGGAGTGACCTGTCCTACCCTACTGTTACTTTAATTTTTCTTCTACCTAAATTTATTCTTTTAATTAATACATTTGCAGAAATTTATATTATTTTGTCTTAAACTTCTGGGGTAAATTATATTCTTATGTTACTGAGTATTCTTTTTTGTATCAAGGGGATGAAATGGAAGCCATACAAGGGTTTGAAAGAACTTTGGAAGAAGGATTTGAAGGAACTTATAGAAATGTACAGCACCAACTGCCGCTTCTATTATATGTCATTGTTGTGGGATAACTCATACTCCAACTTTTCTTTTTTTTTTTTTCTGTTTCAGAGTCCCACATGACTCACTTTAGCTATATTGCCCAAAACACATACATTCATATACACATAGACATACACACAAATACTCTTTAGGCTCCCATTGAGAATTTGAAGACTTGTGATATCCAGAAGATTTTATGACCATTCAACATTTTGAAGTTTTTCATTTACATTCAGTGCTTTTTTGAGCCTGAACCCTTTTATCTACACATTGGGTTGTTACCTGGTCAAGGCAGTTCTGTGCATGCTCCATGGTATACAACCTTTGACACATCAATTTTAGGGGTAAGAAAAGCTATGAGAAACCTTTTTTGCTCTGCCTTTCTTTATATACCTGATCTTAGTACAGTGTCTGACACATAGTAGCTAATTAATGCTTATTGACTCACTGGCTAAACACTTGCTATAGGAGGAGAGCTCCTCTTAAAAGGAGCTAGAAATTGTAACAGAGGTAAGATACTAATCTTGTTGTAAAAGAAGTCATATCAGTTATTTACAAAAAAAGTGAACTTTTTCAGAAAATATATTTTAATCACAGTTTATCACAAGCTGATGTCTAGCAAAAACTAAAATAACAATGACTGATATTTAGAAAGCATTTAAAAGTTCGCAAATCTCTTTCCCTCCTTTATCTCATTAGAACCTTACAACTCCCTTGTAGAGTCAACAAAATTGTTATCCGTGTTCTTTTTTTTTTATTAAAGCTTTTTATTTGTATAACATATGTATCGGTAGTTCCCTAGCATTGATCTTTACAAAGCTTTCCATTACAAATTTTACCCCCAGTACCCTCCCCTCCCCTAGATGGCAGGAAGTCCACTACATGTTAATAATGTTGAAATGCTTGAGAAGTTATGCAAGAAAAATCCTATCTACAAGAAAAAAAAAGAAAATCAGAGAAAGGCAACACAATGCAAGCAAATATCAATAGAGATCATGAAAATGTTACGTTGTGGTCCATATTTCATATCCCTCTCTCTGGGTGTATATGGTTTTCTTCAGTGAACAACTGGAACTGGTTTGAGACAATTCTTTGTTGCAGAGAACCTTGTCCATCAGAATTGATCATCATGTAATACTGTTGTTGCTGTGTATGATGATCTCCTGGTTCTGCTCATTTCACTCAGCATCAGTTCATGCAAGTCTCTCCAGGCCTCTCTGAAAGCGTCCTGCTGGTCGTTTCTTACAGAACAATAATATTCCATAACATTCATATACCATAATTTATTCAGCTACTCTCCAATTGATGGGCATCCCTTCAGTTTCCAGTTTCTAGCCACTACAAAAAGGGCTGCCACAAACATTCTTGCACATGTGGGTCCCTTTCCCTCCTCTAAGATCTCTTTGTGATCTAGGCCCAGTAGAAACACTGCTGGGTCAAAGGGTATGCACAGTTTGACAACTTTTTGAGCATAGCTCCAAATTGCTCTCCAGAATGGTTGGATCCGTTCACAG
>JAJPUD010010699.1:26934-59739 GCA_023553655.1 Myrmecobius fasciatus
CCTCCCCTCTTTCTCTCAATTATATTGGGTTTTTTTGCCTCTTCAGGAGATTTTACCTTGTTTTTACCTCTTTTTTTAGATCTTATTTTACCACTTTTTCCCTCTTTTCCCCAGTATGACAACCTTTCCCCCTCTAGTTCTCTTTTTCATATTATCAAAGTAATATCTAGTTAATTATACCCCCAAACTTTAAGTATCCCCCTAGTAGAAATAAAGTTCTCAAGAGTCCTTTCCTTTTTTACCTTTTTATGCATCTCTTGAGTTCTATGTTTGGATGTCAAATTTTTTGTTCAGATCTGGTCTTTTCATTAAAATAGGTGAAATTCACCTATATCATTGAATGACCATCTTCTTCCCTGGAGGATAATGCTCTATTCTAGCTGGATAGGTTATTCTTGGCTGTAATCCAAGTTCCTTTGCCTTTCGGAATATCTGGTTCCAGGCCCTTCGATCCTTCAATGTGGAGGCTGACAGATCGTGTGTGATTCTAATTATTGATCCTCGGTATTTGAATTGTTTCTTTCTAGCTGCTAGCAGAATCTTTTCCTTGGTGCTATAGTCCTGAAATTTAGCCACGATATTCCTTGGGGTTTTAATTTTGGGGTCTCTTTCAGGAGGTGATCCTTCAATGGTGATTTTGCCTTCTGATTCTACAATCTCAGGGCAGTTTTCTTTCAGGATTTCCTGGAAGATAGTGTTTAGATTCTTTTTTTCATCATGGCTTTCAGGAAGTTCAATAATCCTTAGATTGTCTCTCCTAGATCTATTTTCCAAGTCAGTTGTTTTTCCTATGAGATATTTCATATTTTCTTCTAATTTTTCATTTTTTGTTTGGCTGATTCTTGAAGTCTTATTGAGTCATTCACTTGCATTTTTTCAATTCTTATTTTTAAAGTGTTGTTTTCTTCAGTTACCTTTTTAAGCTCCTTCTGTAACTGCCCAATTGAATTTTTTTGTTCATTGTATGCTTTTTCCACTTCACTAATTATATTTTTCAATACATTGGTGTCTTTTTCATATCTCTTTTTTAGGGCATCATATACTTCTTGCACTGATTTCAGTTTATTTTCCCATTTATCCTCCAGCACTCTTTTGAGGTTCTTTATGCAATCTTCCAGAAAGGCCTTTTGAAAAAGTGACCAGTGATGGTCTTTAATAACTTCTTCTGGAACTTTGTCTAAAGGAACCTCGGGATCTGAGATCATCCCTTCTTTTTCTCGATTAAAGCGGTCTATGGTGAGAGCTCTCTTCTGCTTCTTCATTTTTTTTTAGACAGCATGAATATCTCTTTAAGGCAGAGGAAAAAAAACGATGGCTGAAAAGGTGGCTAGAGATCTTTGCCCTGGGGCACTTTGGCAAATTAACTTAAGGTGCTGGGCCTAACTTAAGGTGGGGGCTAAGACTAAGTCCGAATTATTCCTTAAACAAGGCAAGTCTGCCAGAACACCTGCCCCCAATTAGGGCAGAGTGTCCTGAGTGCCTCAGATAAACTCCAGGTGTTTGGAATTTGGAGTTTGGAATTTCTGCCAGGCTGAGCTGAGCTGAGTCCCACCCTCACTTCTGGCCTACACAAGAGTCCTCTGTTTATCCCTCTGTCCAGGTTAGACAAACCTGATGTGAAGTTTTTCAGAGATATCAGCAAGCCGAGTCCAAATATTTCTGAGTTCGTTGACTTGAAGATCAGTTCAGAGGCCTATTTTATTGTTGATTTGAGAGAAGATCGGAGGAGGAAGCAGAGAGTCACCTTTTCACTCTGCCATCTTGGCTCCGCCTCTATCCCTGTGTTCTGATGAAGAAACTAAAGCTAAGCAAAATTAAACAAGTTGCCCAAGTTTAGACAAACGAGCCTTCCAGAAACCCAGTGTATTACATGATTCATGATGACATCATGATACCTTTGAATGATGTGATGATCTAAGTTTTAAAAAAGTAGAGTAATAATCTATAAGTCTCAAGCAAAAGGGGTTTTCCTAAAGCACAAGATAAAACATGTCACTCTCTAATCCTCTTAGTGAATTCCAGTGATTATTTATATCTAGCATGAAATATAAACTCCTATGGAAGACATTTTAAGTTTTTCATCATTTTATCCCTCCATACCTTTTCTATTTCCTGATAAATCACTCTTCTTTTCATACTCCATAGTTTTACCATAATGCCCTTATTGTTTGTCTGGACAAAAAACAATCTTTATTTTTTTTTCTGTGCCTTTAAACAGGTTGCTAACCATGCTTGAAATGTACTCCCTTCTCACCTTTGCCTCTTGGAATCCCTGGTTTCTTCGTACAATATATTTTTCATGATACAATTTTTGTTTCTCCCAGCTGCTAGATTTCTCCCTGCCCAAAATAGAAAAAAATATGTTTATGCATATATGTGTGCATACAAAATACCAATACATATAAATGTGTGTGTGTGTTTGTGTGTGTAAAGCTACCAATGGCAGGACAGAGTCAAGATGACTCAAGATACTGTGGATGATCTTGCTGTCTTTGATGTCTAATCAAGCTCTAAGTACTCCACATTCACCTGTCTTCATTGCCGTTGGCCATGCTCTCACCTGCCCATTTTACCAGGGTAAGACTTTATATGCCTGGGTTGGACATCTCCCTGGCTCACCATAGGATTTGAGACCTTTTCATTACTCTCAATCTGATTTAACATATATTCCAAAATAGTTGCTACAGCTTCCTAGAGCCACAGGAGATAGTTAAGTGGATCAGGTGGACACCAAAGGTGGAAAGCAATGTTTTAAAGGGCTTGGCAGCCTTGGCAATCGAGGCACTACTCTTCCCGGAACATACCCTACCCGCCACCCCACATGGTGTGTCCTCATCAGAGAAAGTGTTGTGCTCTAAAGCAAAGCAAACACGAGATGCACAAAGTTAGAGAAGCTATCCCAAATATTCATAGGGACTATTTGTGTTTGACAAATGTCAAAGAATTCCAAACTCATATTGATCTGATCAGCCATACTCAAACACACTGCAGCTCAACTCTAACATAGTGATGTTACCATGGTCCATTCTGAGAATGAAGGACAATAATCATATACATAGAGAGATAGATAGATATAGATATAGATCTTTGTATATATGTATGCATGTATGCATATAATGTATATATATATATATGTAACACTATAAATATATTATTTTAGAAAGAATTGTGTTTATACATGTATGCTAAATATAAAATACAAATACCTGGAAAAACAAAATATCAGGAAAATAAAGCGATCAATATAAAATAGTGAAGGAATGTGACTTAGCAGTACCAGATCTCCAACTTTATTATAAGGTGATAGTTATGGAAACAGTTTGATGTTGACTAAGAAGTGATAGATAAGTAGAATAGATTAGGTATTCAATACATGTAGTAAGTATCAGTAGCAATTTATTGTTTGACAAAACCAAAGTCCTAAGATTTCGGGACAAGAAATCACAAATTGGAAAGAAAAGGTCTAGGAAAACTGGAAAGTACTTTGGTAGAAATTAGGAATAGACGAACATTTCAAATAGTATACTGAGATAAGGTCAAAATGGGAACATGATTAAGACATAAAGTCAATGTTATAAACAAATTAGAGAAGCATGGACTATTTTATTTATTTATTTATTTTTATTTTTTAAATTTTTTAAAAATTTTATTTGCATAACATATGTGTGGGTAATTCTTCAACAATAACCCTTACATAGCTTTCCGTTACAAATTTTTCCCCCAACTCCCCACCCCTCCCCTAGATGGCAGGATATCCACTACATGTTAATTATGTTAAAATATTGGCAAATCGAATATATGTATACATATTTCCAAACTTGTCATTGTTGTGCAAGAAAAATCTTGTCTACACAAATGATATATCAGATAAAGGAAACACAATGTAAGCAAACATCAATCAAGGAGTATGAGAATGTTATGTTGTGGTCCACATCTCACATCCATCTCTGGGTGTATATGGCTTTCTTCAGTGAACAATTGGAGGTGGTTTGAAACATTTCATTGTTGAAGAGAGCCATGTCCATCAGAATTGATCGTCATATAGTACTGTTGTTGCCGTGTATAATGATCTCCTGGTTCTGCTCATTTCACTCAGCATCAATTCATGTAAGTCTCTCCAGGCCTCTCTGAAATCATCTTGCTGGTCATTTCTTACAGAACAATAATATTCCATAATATCCATATACCATAATTTATTCAGCCATTCTCCAATTGAAGGGCATCTATTCAATTTCCAGTTTCTAGCCACTACAGAAAGGGCTGCCACAAACATTCTTGCACATGTGGGGCCTTTTCCTTTCTTTATGATTTCTTTGGGATATAAGCCCAATAGAAATGCTGCTGGGTCAAAGGGTATGCACAGTTTGACAACTTTTTGAGCATAGCTCCAAATTGTTCTCCAGAATGGCTTCATCCGTTCACAGCTCCACCAACAATGCATCAGTGTCCCAGCCCTCCCACATCCCCTGCAACATTCATCATTAACTTTTCCTGTCATTTTAGCCAATCTGACTGGTGTGAAGTGGTATCTCAGGGTTGTCTTGATTTGCATTTCTCTGATCAATAGTGATTTGTAGCACCTTTTCATATGACTATAAATAGTTTTAATTTCATCCTCTGAAAATTGTCTGTTCATATCCTTTGACCATTTATTGATTGGAGAATGGCTTGAATTTTTATAAATATGAGACAATTCTTTATATATTTTAGAGATGAGACCTTTATCAGAACCCTTAAATGTAAAGATGATTTCCCAATTTATTGCTTCCCTCCTAATCTTGTCTGCATTGATTTTGTTTGTACAAAAACTTTTTAAGTTAATATAGTCAAAGTTATCTATTTGGTTTTCAATTAAGAGTTCCAGTTCTTCTTTGGACATAAATTTATTCCATCTCCATAGGTCTGAGAGGTAAACTATATTACATTCCTCTAATTTACTTATAGTATCACTCTTATATCCAGATCATGAACCCATTTAGATCTTATCTTGGTATGTGGTGTTAGATGTGGGTCAAGCCCTAATTTCTTCCACACTAGTTTCCAGTTTTCCCAGCAGTTTTTGTCAAATAGTGAATACTTATCCCAAAAGCTGGGGTCTTTGGGTTTATCAAAAAACAAATTGCTATAGTTATTGCCTAGTTTTTTTGTGATTCTATCCTATTCCACTGATCGAGTACTCTATTTCTTAGCCAGTACCAAATGGTTTTGATGACCGCTGCTTTATAATATAGTTTTAGATCTGGTACAGCAAGTCCACCATCGTCAGCCTTTTTTTTTTCATTAATCCCCTTGAAATTCTTGACCTTTTGTTTTTCCAAATGAACTTTGCTACTATTTTTTCTAGATCTGTAAGATAATTTCTTGGGAGTTTGATTGGTATGGCACTAAATAAGTAAATTAGTTTGGGTAGTATTGTCATTTTTATTATATTCGCTCATCCTACCCATGAGCATTTTAAGTTTTTCCAATTGACTAGGTCTGATTTGATTTGTGTCGAAAGTGTTTTGTAATTTAGTTCATATAGTTCCTGACTATCCCTTGGCAGATAAATTCCCAAATATTTTATACTATCAACAGTTATTTTGAATGGGATTTCTTTTTGTATCTCTTGCTGCTGAACTTTATTGGTAATATATAAAAATGCTGATGATTTATGTGGATTTATTTTGTATCCTGCCACTTTGCTAAAGTGGACTATTTTATTTATGAGTTGTGGACATTGGAAGATTGTGACCAAACAAGACATAGAGGGCATCACATTATATACAATGGATCATTTTGATTACATTAAGTTAAAGATTTTGCACTAACAAAACCAATGCAGCCTAGATAGGAAAAGAACCAGGAAACTGAAGAAAATTTTAAAGCAAGTTTCCCTGATAAAGGCCTCATAGGGACTTAAATCATATTTATAGTAATTTACATCATTCTTCTTTTGATAAATGGTAAAATGAGATGAATAAACAGTTTTCAAATGAAAGGTATCAAGTCTCATGGGAAAAAATAGAGGTGATATTTTTTACATGACTCCCATTTTTTACAACTCTAAATCACAATTTATTAGAGAATGCAAATTATGACAGCTCTGAGGTATCATCTTACACCTAACATTAGATTGATTGACTAATGTAAGAAAAAATGAAAAACAACAAATATTGAAGATGTGTAAAAATTGTGACATTAGTGCATTATTGGTGAAGTTGTGAATTAATTCAAACAATCTGGAGAGTAATTAGGAAAATTACCCAAAGAGCTATAAAATTGTATATACTCTTTGAACCAGCAATATCACTACTAGATCTGTATTCCAAAGAGAATGACTAAGCAAAGTTTGTTACATGAATATATCAGTATTTTTATGCTTTATGAAATCATATATATGATGAATACAAGAAAGCATAGGATGGGTTGTATAAAATAATGGAAAGTGAAGTAAGTACAGCCATGGAAACAAACATAATTATAACAATGTAAATAGAAAAAAACATGAAAATCAATGATAAATATAACAAAATTTATTAAGTTGAGAAAGACTCAAATATACAATTCTGAGAAGACACCTTCAGCCTACCTTTGATGGAAACAGAAGATGTTACATACTGCATATGTTTTTTAACATTTTAAAAATATCAATCAGTTGTGTGCCTTTTCCCACCTCACAAAAACAATACTATTTTTCTTATGAGATAGTTCTTCAGGAGGGATATGGAAAAGAATACATGGGATGCTATGATAGAAAATATCAACAGAAATTATGTATTTAATAATAATAAAATAATCTATCATTCCTTTTTTACAGTTGTGATTAAGATAGGACATAGGATGCAATTTCTCTTCACTTCAAATAAATCAGCATCTGTAAGTATAATATCAGTATATTTTCATATATATGAATATCATGCCTCCCTTCTTTGGAAATAAGCTCCTGAAGCAAATGACTATATCACTTCCCTTTTTATATTCCTAGTACTTAGTATAATATTTGATATATCAACTTATAATAATTCTTATGGATTAGCTGATTTGAGTCTTCAAAGAAACAAACAACTACAGAATATTCATTTATATTTTATGAGCATAATAACACAAATTCAAATAATACTATGGAATTAAAAAAAAGAATTGGGGATTCAGAGTTTCCTTAAATTGCTTTGCATTTTACATAAAGTCAAAGAAAATAGTTATTTTAAGGGAAGAAGGAAAGGGGGGAGAGGGACAGAGGGAGAGAAAAACAGATAAATATGATGATAGATAATTGAAATGATCACATCTTTGGAGTGAGCATCCATTCCAAGGATATCACATAAATCCCAAATAATTGAAATTTATATAGTACTTTATATAACCATAGGAAGTATGATCTTTATAGCAAAGGTATAGGTTCAGCTTTCAGCATCCAAGACAAAAAAAGTATTGAATCACCATAAACCTTCCATGATCAACTTCAGGCAACCATAAAAGCATGCCCCAAGACATGTCCTTGAGAGGTAGAACCAGCAAGGAGAAAAAGTGAAACAATATTTTATCCCAGGAAACTTGTGCAGTTGTCAGGAAGGGTCCCTCTCACTGAAATAAAAAGTGAGTGTAGTCCAAGACACAAAGCTTCCCAGTAAGAGAAGAAAAATGAGTAAAAAACAACAGAGAAAAATCTGGCCATATAAAGTTATTATAGTGACAGAAAAGGCCAAGAAACAAACTCATAAGAGGACAGCAATATTAAAATGAGATTAGACAACAGTACAAAAAATAGGAAGTGGTCTCAAGTCCAGAAAGAAGTCATGGAAGAGCTAAAAAAATGGAGTTTAAAATTCATATGAGTGGCAATAAAAGTAGGAAAAGATATGAATGTGATGCAAGAGGATTATTAAAAAAAAGTCATCAGCTTGGAAAATCACTTCTTCACTGATTTAAAACTAATTAAAAAGTAGAATTGGCCAAATGGAACAGGAATTTTGAAAAATCCACTGAAGAGCTGTTGGGAAAAACAACTGACTTGTAAAATAGATCCATGAGAGACAATATCAGAATTACTATATTGCCTGAAATCCCTAATCAAAAAAGGGCCTAGACAATATCTTCCAAGAAATTATGAAGGAAAATTGGTATATTGTCCTGGAACTAGAGGGGAAAATAGGCATTGAAAGAATATACTGATCATCTCAGGAAAAGATGCCAAAACAAAAATTCCAAAGAATGTTAGAGCCACATTTCAGATTCTCAGGTCAAGCAAAAAAAATGCTACAAATGGCTAAAAAAATAATTTAAATATCAGTGTTGTAATCATGAATACATAGGTCCTAGCAGCAACAACATTAAAGGATTGGGTGTCATAGAACATGGCATTCCAGAAGGCAAAGAAGCTAGAACTGCAACCCAGGATCATTTACCCAGTGAAATTAAGCATACTGCTTCAAGGTGCAAGTGGAGAGGAGAATGGCCATTCAAAGAAATAGAGGAATTTCAAGCTTTAATAAGAAGATCAGAACTATAATAATAAAAAAACTCCAAAATCAAGACTCAAGAGAAACATAAACATATTAAAAAAATAAATAAAAAAAAACACATACACACAAACGATTCAGTAGAACTAAACTATTTATATCCCTATACAGGAAAATGATACTTATAATTCTTAATAATTCTATCAGTAAGAGTACAGGTAAAAGGAATAAATTTACATGAAGGGCATGTATATAAGGTGAATCGGAGGGCATGGCACAACCAAATTAAAAGATGGGTGCCAAAGGAAGGGAGAGGCAGAATGATGTAATGTTTTTAAAATAAAAAGATACAAAAGATCTATACAGTGGAGGGGAAGATGAGAGGGTGGACAATGAATATCACAAATTTTATTCTCATCTCTATTGACTAAAAGAAAGAATACTATACATGATCCATTGAATATAAAATTTTATTTTACGGGACAGGAACTTAGAATGGAAGGAGATTAAATAAAAATAAGGGTGGGGACTGACAGAAGAGAGGGCAGATTAGGGGAGATTATAGTTAGAAGCAAAATACTAGTGAGAAGAGAAAAAGTGAAAGGAGAGACAGAGGACAAACAGAATAAAGAATAGAGTGGATGGAAATATAGAAGTAATAATTTTAATGGTGACTGCAAATAGGATGAATTTTCTCAAAAAATGTAAGTAGATAGCTGAGTGGATCAAAAACTAATCCTATATGTTGTTTATCAAAAGACATTTGAAACAGAGAGGGATGTAACAGAATAAATATAAGGGACTGGAGCAAAATCTATTATGCTGCAGCTAAAGTTAGAAAAAACAAACAAACAAACAAAAAAAGAGGTGATAATACTTATATCAGACCCCAAAAAGAAGCAAAGTAAACCTAAATTAATTAAATGAGGTAAGGAAGGAAATTACATCGTGGTAAAAAGGTATCATAAAAAACAAAGCAATATCAATGGAAAACACATATGAACAAAATATAAACTACAGTATGACATCCAAATTCTTAACATATCACAATTGTCCAGACCTTTTCCAATTGATGGATATCTCTATTTTCCTTTCTTTGTCCTGAGAAAAGAACTGCTATAAATATTTTGTACATATAGGTTTTTTTTTTCATTTTTTAAATCTCTTTTGGATTTAAATGCCTGGTAGTGTTATTTTTAGGATAAAGAATAAGCATGGTTTTATAATCCTTTGGGCATAGTTCATATTCTTTGATTATTTATCAAGTGGAGAATGGCTCTTTAAAAAAAATAAATTGACTCAGCTTTCTATACAATTGTTCCTCTAAATTCTTATATTGGAAAAAAGACAAGTTAAGAATTAGGCATGCAATTAAAATATCTTACCAAAAGAACAAATTAAAAATTCTCAATCAATTGATAATCTTCAAAATCAAAATAAAAAAATGATCTAATTATAAATCTAAATTTATTAGCTATTTGTATAGGAAAATCATTGACTAAATAAATTATTGACTAATTTGATTTAAGAAAAGAGAGACCTAAATATCCAGTATGTAAAATGAAAAAAAGGATTAAACTACAATTATTGATGAAGGAATTAAAGCAATCATTAAAAATACTTTTCTCAATTATTTGCCCATAAATTTGACAATATTTATGAAACTAGAAATTACCTAGATTAACAGAAAAGGAAATAGAAATCCTAAATAGCCCCATTTTAGAAAAAAGAAATTGAAAAAGCCAGTAATGAACTATCTAGGAAAAAAGTCCTCAGGGCCAAATGAATTCCCTAGTGAATTCTACCAGACATTTAAATAACCATTCATTCCAATGCTATATAAACTATTTGGGAAAATAGGCAAAAAAGATGCCCTATCAAACTCCTTTTTGTGATACAAATGTAATGCAGACACAAAAACGAGGAAGAGTTAGAACATAGAATAAAAATATGTTAATTTACGTAATGAATATTGAAGCAAAAAATTTTAAACAATGCAAACAAAGTGATTACAGAAATATATCATAAGAATTATACACTAAGACAGGGTGAAATTTGTACCGGGAAGGAAGGATTGGTTCAATATTAGGAAAACTATCAACATAATTGACCATATCAATAAGAAAACAAACAGAAATCATATGATTATCTCATATGGTTCTGAAAAGATTTGACAAAATACAGAATCCATTCTTCTTAAAAAGAATCAAGATGATGGGAATACATAGAACGATTTTCCAAATGACAAATAGTCAAAAAAAGATATGAACAGGTAGTTTTCAGATGAGAAAAAATCAAAGCTATTTATCAGCATATCAAGAAGTATTCTAAATCACTTTAGAAAAAAACAAATTTAAAAATTCTGGGATACCACTTCACACTTATCAGATTAACCAATATGAAAAAAAGGAAAGTGATAAATGTTAAAGAGAATGTGGGGAAATATGGCTAATAGACTGTAGAATTGTTAACTGATTCAGCTATTCTGAAGAGCAATTTATAACTATGCCCAAACTCTGCATACTCTTTGATCTAGTAGTACCATAACTATGTCTTTATTTGAAAGAGATCTTTAAAAAAGGAAAAGGACTTATATATGCAAAATTATTTATAGCAACCTTTTTTGTAGTGACAAAATATTGCAAATTTAGGGGATGTCCTTCATTTGCAAAATGGCTGAACAACATCTGGCACATCAATGTAATGGAATGCTACTGTGCTATCAGGAATAATGAACAGGTAGATTTCAGAAAAAAAAAATCTGGAAAAACTTGTATGAGGTATGTATGCAAAGTGAAATGAACAAACCAGAAAAGCCATAGTACACAGTATCAGAAACATGTGATGATCAACTATGATTGATTTGGCTCCTCACAGCAACACAATGATTCAAGAAAAGTATATGTCTTGAATGAAGGAAATACTACCCATAACCAAATGTAGAACTGATGGACTGAGAATGCAAATCAAAGTGTACTTTTTCATTTACATTATTTTTTCTCTCTCTTTCTGATATTTTTATCTGTTTCTTTTTTCACATTTGCAACTAATATGGAAATGTGCTTTTCATGATACCACATGTATAAACTTTATCACACTGCCTAGCATCTTTAGAAGAGGGGAGTAAAAGAATAGAGAGAGAGAGAGAAAATGGAACTCAAAATTTTGTAAAAATTTGTGAAAAATGAAAATTTAACATGTAATTGAGAAAAAATAAAATATTATTTATAAAACAAAAACAATTGTCTAGTCTAACATATGGGCAGTTAGGCAGCATATTGGATAGAGTGTTAGGTTTGAAGTCAGGAAAGATTCATTTTTCTGAATTCAAATCTGGCCTTAGACACTTACTAGTTGTATGACCCTGAGGTATAAGTATTTTCACATATATAAGTCCTTTCCATTTTTAATGATCTCTTTAGAGTAAAGACATAGTAGTGATATTGCTGGGTCAAAGAGTATTCAGAGTTTGTTTACCATTTGGGCATAGTTACAAATTGCTCTCCAGAATGACCCGGTCAGTTGACAACTCTACCAACAGTATATATTAGTCTCACTTTTCCCACATTCCCTCCAACTTTTATCACTTTCCTTGGCCAATATGATTAGTGTAATGTGGTATCTAAGAATTGTTTAATTTATATATCTCTAGATCACTTTTTCATATGCTGATAGATAGCTTTATTTCTTCATTAAATGAGTTTAAGAAGGAAATGAAAAAAGCACTTTAGTATCTTTATCAAGAAAATCCCAAATTAGGTCATATAAAGTTGGACATGCATGAAAATGGCTGAATAACAACATAGGCTGATGCATACATTTTATACAAAAAAAGAAAGGTACAGGGAAACAAAATGATTTAGCTAGAAATAAACTGAGAGTAAATGCTATCAGGAGTGTTTGAACCCTGTCTCTGTGGCTCAAAATCAGAGAATCTGAGAGTTCAAAGAAACTACAGGTATGATATAGTCCAAACCACACATATAAAAAAGAATATCCAATGTAACATATGTAACAAATTTTTATTCGGTGACTCTGAAGACATGGAAGGCATGAAAATATTTCTAGGAATTTGATCATACTTTTGAAATCTCTGTTAATTTTTTAAAAATTTCCTTATAATTGGCCCTAAAATTGTCTTTGCATTGGTAAGGGAAGGACAAATGATTTGATCATGTTCATTACTCAAATAGTTAGTAAGGGTAAGAGACTGGGCTTTAATATAGGCAGCAGAGTATAATAATAATTATTAAAATAACAAAACAACAACACATCTTTATGTCTGGCACTGTGGTCAGAATCTTTCTTACAACCTTGAAAAGTCAGTGCTATTAATATCCACATTTTACAGTTGAGAATAATAAAGCAAATATAAGTTAAGGAACTTGCTCAAAATCACAAAGTTAGCATCTGTAAAATGCCTGATTTTAACTCATGTCTTTCTAGCTCCAAATCCAGAAATCTTTCTAGTAGAAATAGAGACAACCTGATAACCTAAGAGCACCTGTGTTCTGCTTCTGACCCAGACATGTTTGTTTGAGAGTAATTAAGTTACTTAATATCTCTGTACTTTCCACAACCTTCTAAAATGATAAATTGAAATGGAGTGGTATTTTATAGTGGCAGAATATAGAAGTTTCTGTGTCCATGAATCATAGGTCTATTCCCTATCCAAATGAGATACTATGGGGTAAAAGAGCCAATTCTAGTTACACTATTATCATCATCATCAAGAAAAACATCATCATCATCATCATCATCCTTATTCCAAATCATCTTCCCTAAGGCTGGCCCTCTCTCCACTTTCCCATTCTGCCTCTTTGAACTACTTTCTAGATATTACTGATAAAATTATCCTAAAAAGGTGATATAGGTTGAAATTTTAGAGACAGAAACACATAGATCCAATCACTACTCAGTAAATCTTCTATTTTTTTTAGATTTTTGACATCAAATTGTCACCATGTCTGTAAAAAACTTCCCCCAAGCTATCATTGCCTATTTAAGTACTTCAAAATCTGCAATGATCTTTTCAATTTCATTGTAATCTTAATAAATATACTTCTTGAAGTAAGCTTGGCTGGGTAGATGACCAGTCATTAGTCACATTCAATGATGGTTTTCAATGGTAGACAACTTAAAGAAATATTTACTGAGAATCCATACCAATTGACGTCTAAACTTAGTTTGGGAATTGTAACACCAATGGCTAATATCTTGCAAGTTTAATTTGCAAATACAGTAGAATATATTCCCAGACAAATGTTCTTTATGATATAAGATGATATTTATAGTATTTCAAGTTAAAAGTTCTAACAGCTGTTCTCAAACTGAGCTTTTAAGCCCTTTTACTGAATCTAATTTTTAAATAAGCCTGTAATACAGATAACTTTTTGCTTCATTCTGATGTTAATGTGTAATTGGTAATGCATCTCTAATCCTGAAACTGAAAAGAACAATTGGCACTTGTATACTGCTTTAAAGTTTGTAAAACAAACAAATAAAAATCATTTTGTAAGTTGCATCTCATTGGTTTCACTCAATAATGCTGTGTGACAGGCATTACGGGTAGTATTTCCTCCATTTTAAATATGAGAAAACTGATACTATAGTGAGTAAAATAACTTGGAAAATAATTCCATTGAGTTGATATCAAAGGAAAGATTTGGATATAAGTCTTCCTGACTTCAAGGTTGGGACTCTAAATTATAATTAATACTGTTTCCATTGAGATTGAACCCAAAGTCCACAACATAGCATTTAATGCTTTCTCTGGATGTTTGCTTACATTTTGTTTTCCTTCTTAGGTTGTTGGTGTTGTTGTTTTTCTCTTCCTAGTTCACAACATAACATTCTCACTCTTTTTGATGTTCACTAGCAATTTGTTTTCTTACTCATTTTCATTCCTTTTTGATCTAATTTTTCTTATGCAACAAGAGAATTGTATAAATAGGTTTACACATATAGGTCTTAACATATATTTTAATATGGATAACATATATTTGATTGCTTGCCATCTAGGGGAAGGGATGGGAGGAAGGAGGGGAAAATCTGAAACACTAGGCTATGCAAGGGTCAATGTTGAAAAATTATTCCTGAATGTGTTTTGAAAATAAATAGCTTTTTTAAAAAAAGGATTTCATTGTTAAGTTTTCATTTGGTTGTACGTCTTTTTTTCAGTCTGTCTAAACTGATTATTATATTTGTGTTGTTATACTCTAAAAATGCTGTATATATTATTTCTGCCATATTATATTTCTTTTCAATATCTTTGTACCTTAAAACATGATCAATTTTTGTAAGTTTCATTTGGTACTGAGAATATATATATATATATATATATATATATATATATATATATATATATTCTTTGGAGTCTCATTTAGATGACTTAAGTATGTTAGCCCTAGTCATTAAATTTGCTCAATTCTATATATTGTCGCTTACTTATCTTTTTGTTGGAGTCATCTAAAAACTGAGAGAGGCAATACAATTTCCTCTTCTTCTATTGTATCATGCTCTATATTTCTTTAGTTTGATGAATATCGCCTTTATTATTAAATACAAAGGCAAAAAATATTCAGCTTAAAAAAGTTGAATATTTATATTGGTTGTTTGTTTGTGGTTCCCTTCGGCAAGACATTGGTTCTATGAAATAGTCTGAATTGATATGGTCTTGAATTGGATGATAGTTGTCTGAAACAATTTTTGATTATTTTTTGGATTAATTTGATATTTAGAAAAAAATCCTTCAATCCTAATCTTTATTCTTCTTTATTTTTTAAAAGTGTTTCCTATTATAAATTTTCATTAATCTATAATTTTTGTTTTATTTGATGATTAGACATTATATTGAAAGATATAAGAGTAAAATTTATATTTTCCTACATTTATCTTTTTTCAAGTTATAATTTTTTCCTAGTCTATAAATCTAGGACTTCATATCCTTAATTATTTTAGCTTAATCTATTTTAAAACAACCTGTTCCTATTGCCTTATATGCTCACTCCTTCACCATCTCTTCTCTCTTATTGTTCCCTTTTCCCTAGTTTAAGAATTTTGGTTAAATTGTTGGTTTGTTTTCTTTTCTTCATTTTATTTAGTTATTTAATTCTTCCTCTATTGTCTTTCCTCCCAGAGTTAGCAAGTTAGGGAAAACAATATTTCCTTTTCCCTTTTTCAACTTTTTTTTTTCAAATTGTCTATATTTTTTTCTTAAAATGCTTTCTTCATTATTTATCTTTATTCTAAAGTTTTGTTATTTAATTCATGACCTTAACTGTTGAGTTTTTTATTTACCTTTGATGCTTCTAATATAATATCCTTCCTTCCCCACCCTGATTTTTTCTGAAATCTTTCTCTTTGCAATTTTTTTTTATTTTCTTCCCTCTCTTCTACAAGGCAGTTGGCTGTAGGAGCAGTAGGCTGAATGAATAGCATCTCCAAGAATTATATCATTCTTGATTTTACCCATAGTAAGGTATTGATCTTATTTTATAGAACATTTCTCTTCTTCCATGAAGTCAGTGTAGTATCTCTTCCCATTATTGAAATAAGATTTCTTCCTATCCACCATTTTAAATATATTTCCCTTTACCTCCTCATCCATTTTCCTTTTGTGGTTCTTCTTTTTGAGAGACTAGATGAATTATTTTATCTTAATTTTGAATTTTGTGTAACAATATACATTACATATTCCCTTCTTTCTATATCTTGGCTGTTCATAGAATTTATTGTTTTTATTGGAACTACCATATGACTTAAGATTTTGCCAAATAGAGTGTTTTCCTTTTTGCTTTGTTTGTTTTTAATCCCCTTTGTCTCCTCAGATAAATTTATATATTCTTTCTATTGATTTTTTATTTTATATATTTAGAAGATTAACATACTTTTCTTGTGTTATTTCTTTTGCATTGGCTAATCACTGTTTTTGGATTTATCCTTTTGTTTTAAGTTGCCAAGCTGTCTTTATGTATTCTGCCAGAAATTTATATGTTTCATTTGCATGGAAAAATGTATTCTTTTAAAATTACTGCTTTTTTCCTTCTCTTCTTCTATATTGTCTTTCACAATATATGTATTTACATTCCTCCTATTGATGAACATTGATCACATTCAATATCTTTAATTTCATTTGCTTCCTTTTGGAATGTCTGGTAATTGACTTCTTTTTTTTTTTTCTTATTTTTACCATATTGCTCATTTTCTGACTCTCTCTCTTGGTGGCCATTTCCTGAAGAGGAGTTTCCAAAGGTATCCTTGAAAGAGCTGAACTGATTTTTGAGAGTTAATTATTAATTTTTTTGAGGTGAGCACATATAATTTTCCTATTAATCCAAAATGTGTTAATTTTTTTGATTATAGTCAAGTCTTAGTAAGTGGTGGACAATATAATAAAAAATAAATTGAAAAGTATGACAAGTATACATTTCCATAATCCAGTTATTGAATATTTAGCAATATACTACTGGCTCAATCTCAAAGATGTCAGTCTCTCTTACAAAATTTATTATTTTGACTATAAAATGGGGAAGTTGGTTCAAAACATATCTAGATGCTGGACTCTTTCCCTCAGTTTCAGTGGAATGTAACACAGCCGCAGTGTTCCTTCTATTGCTCTGTCATTCTAACCAAGTTTTTTTCTTTTTTTTTCATAAGAAGGAAGAATACAGGGAAAAGAAGGGTTCAGTTTTATTGGGAGTTAGTAGATAAGAATTGCTCAGTCTGAATGCTGGAAGTTGGTAAGTTGTAGAGATGAAGGTACTAAGTGCATTAGACAGTGAGGATTAGATTCCTCTCATTAATTCATTAGGTTTTTACTTAATAACTATTCTTACTGTTCTAAACAACAGAGACAGCTAAAATTATTTTAAAACTACACATAATTCATAATGGGAGAGCTCTGAGAGTTCATGAAGATCATAAAAAATGCTTGTCTTCCAACTTCTTAGTTAGATGATTGAAAAATGAAAACATCTTTGAGATTTTATCTCAAATATTATTTGGGTGAAGATGGCAAAAAAAGGGAAAAAAAAGGAAAAAAAAAGGAAAATTACCAAGAGTTGATGTTGATAAAGTTCAGTAAAACAACCTACTTAAGATATTATTGGTGATATTTATAATTGATCTAATTATTCTCGAGGGAAAGGTGTAACTATGCAACAAAAGTTAATAAATTCTGTATAACCTTTAAACTTGTCTACATTATCACTAGACCTGTAGAACAAAGAAATAAAATTACTTATAAGTAAAACATATTGATAACAGTTTATTTTTTCATAATAGTTTTAAGCCAGGAACTAAAAATTGTGCACATATTGGAGACAAAGACAAATTTAGCATATGAATATTATAGAACATGATTGCATCATTTGAAAACAAAATGAACAAATTCAGAGGAAATTTGCTAGCCTTCTGTGAATTAAAACAATTAAGTGAAGAGATGAAAGAAAACAACTTATATAATTGACAGTATTATAGAAGGATGCAGGGAGAAAGACTAGAACTCTGATCAATGCAGTGATAAACTATACATGCAGAATAATGAAGATGAAAGATGTCACTTACCTTCAGCCAGAAAAATAATGGGCTTACAATCCAGAATGAGTCATATGATTTTGAACATGGTAAATATAGTCATTTGCTTTGCTGAACTATTTGTTGTGGTTTCATTTTTCCTTTTTTTTAATTATTCAATTAGAAGAGATAGTGAGAGGGAAAAGTAAGTTCTTGTTAAAAATAAAATTATAAGAAAAACAAGGACAATTTCCAAAGGAGTATACCAATTTTTCCAAATAAGTGTACCAGTTTGATGAGAACACTTCTGAGGGATTTTGTTTTTGTAGTTAAATGAGTTTAAAATTAAATTATTCAACTTCTCAAAAGGACAAGCAATATTGATATTCTGAGGGAGATCAAAAATAACAAATTCCCAAAATTAGCTTTCCTTATTAAAATCATGTCCAGTGGAGAAAATACTGAATAAAAAGTTTTTTCTCTTACTTTTCCCTTTCTTTATGTCTGGAGAGGAAAAGGACAGGGCATAACATTGTAGCATTTCAAGGTAAATCAAATTTTCTAGGAGAGAATAAAATAGCTATCAATTATCTTTTCCAACCCTAAATTCCTTCCTCTCTCTTCTAAGCAAAACTTTTTTAGAGGCTCTAATTATTAGACATTAAGACCAGGAGTTTGGCAATATCACTAAAATGGGAACAGGTCCAGCTGCAGCCCTCCCTGTGAGGTTGGAAGACCCAGGCATTAACTGAGTGACTGCACCTGCAATACTTGGGGCTATAGGCTGAGCTCCATAATAATTCAGAAAACCGTTCATCTGTTTGGCTTTGGACACAAAAGCTGCTTTCTCCATCACTAGTCTGTCAGGGGAGTACCTTCCCTTTGATACTCATCAGATGTAACACTTGCCCTTAAGGGTCTTTTGTCTAACAAACTTACAGAAATCACAGGTAAAAGAGACTCCAGAAATCTCCTAGTTTCCTCTTTACCTGGATTGGAATACTACTATAACAATGGTCATCCATTTAAAGACTTCTAGTCACAGTTTCCACTATTTCTTGTCAATATGTTTCACAATTTTTAGCTCTGAGAAACCAACTGACAAGCATATACATATATCAGGGAATTACATAATTTTAAGTTTTGAATGGACCTTGTTAGATACTTTGCCCAAGTCAGAGCTGGAAAATAATCCCTTTTCTCTATCTCTCTGCCTCTGTCTGTCTCTATCCCCTTCTCCGCAATCCAGGTCATATAGCTACTAAGCGTCTGAGTTGAATTTGAATTCAAATATTCCCACTAAAGGCCCAGTGCTCTACCTACTGTGCTTCCTAGATATCCCTTTCTTATAACTTGTTCAACAAGTTATCATGAAAAATTTGTTTAAAGATCAATCAGATTGACCCAATCATTTCATGAAAAAAGTTCATACCATTTTGGGAGAACTTTAAGGAATTCTTTATGATGTAAGACTCAAATAATACTTTTAAAATGTTCATCCATTACTCCTCCACTTTTTTCTGAGGCTAAGTACATCATTAATATTACTTGTACTTGATAGTCTTTCAAGTACTTAAAATAACTGTCTCCTAAGAGTCTTCTCCTACTTAAACTTAACCATTTTTTTATTTTATCTTTATATGAATGAGATTTCATCTGACCATGAATTGGGAATAAAAACCTCACAATCAAATGCAGAAGGCAGAAATAGTAAACGTTTTCTTTTAAAAATCACAACTTAACAAAAATTGCATTATTCAATAAAGGGCCAGGGAAAGATAGAATAAAGACCAATTGGAAATCAAATAATCCAATTCTAAAGAATGAGTGGGTCACATTATAGAAATAATCAATAATTTCATCCAAGAGAATGACAATAATGAGACAATATACCAAAACCTATGAGATGTAGCCAAAAGAGTTATTAGGGAAGGTTTTGCATCGCTAAAGGTACATGAATAAAAAAGAGGCAATAAATGAATTAGGAATGCAACTACAAATTTAGAAAAAGAACAAATTTAAAACCTGAAATTAAGTACAAAATTAGAAATTCTGAAAGTCCAAAGACAAATAAATAAAATTGAAACTAAGAAAACTATTGAATTAATTAATAAAACAGACTTGGTTTTATGAAAAAAAAACAACAACAACATAGAGAAACTTTTGGTTATTTTGATTAGAAAAAGGAAAAAAAAATCATCAGCATCAAAAATGAAAAGTGAATTTGGCATCAATGAGCAAGAAATGAAAGTTATAATTAGAAGCTATTTTCCCAACTGTATGTTAGCCAATCTGACAATCTAATTGAAATAGACAAATATTTACAAAAAATATGAATTGCCCAGTAAAAGAAGAGGAAATAAATCATTTAAATAATCCCATTTTAGAAAAAGAAATTGGACAAGTTATTAATCAACTGGCTAAGAAAAAATCTCCAGAGCCAGACAAATTTTCAAAGGAATTATATGAAACTTTTAAAGAACAATTATTTCCAATATTATGTAAATTATTTGTTAAAAAAATAGGCAAAGGAGTCCTGCCAAATCCCTTCTAAAAATTATAATTCTAGTTGAAAATTATGAGAAAAAAGAACCTAAATATCATATTTGAAATTATCATTGGACATTGTCCTGATACATTAGAACTAGAAGGTAAATAGAAATAAAAAGAATCCACTAATTGCCTTTTGAAATAGTAGCCAAAGTGGAAAAAAAAATCCCATTAATATCATAAGCAAATTCCAGAGCTCCCAGATTAAATAGAAAATACTGCATAAATCCAGATAGAAACAATTCAAGTACAGTGGAACCATAGTCAGAATAGAACACCATGTTGCCACTTCTACATTAAAGCATCAAAAAGCATGGGATATGATATTTCAGAGTGCAAAGGAGCTAAGATGGCAAACAAGAATAATCTACTCAGTGAGGGGCAGGAATAGGGGTAAGATTATGCTAAAAATAAAGCATGTGAAAACATTTCTTATATAAAGACCAAATTTGACTTATAAATACAAGATTAAAGAGAAGCATAAAAGATAATCATGAAAGAGAAATCATAAAGGCAAATCATAAGGTTAAAGTGTTTATGTTTCTATATGGGTAATTGTAACTCCTACAATGTTTAAACCTTACGCTTAGTGGATATACCTGAAAAACAGGATAACATACCCACTCAGTTGGCTATAAAAATCTATCTTGCCTATAGGGAAGTAGGTCTGAAAGCAGAGTATAAAAGGCGGGTACTGATAAAAGGGAGGCTGGATGATGCAAGGCCATAATCAGAAACAAAACAGACCTTTGAGGAGAGAAGGGATTAAAAAAAAGAGAGAAAAGAATAAACAGAGAAAATATGATGGAGGTAAGTGCACAGTAATAGTCATAATTGGGAATGTAAATTAGATGAACTCATCCCAAAATTGAAATAGATAGAAGATTAAATTAAAAAGCAGAATGAAACAATATGTTGTTTTCCAGAAACACAGTTGAAAGAGAGAGACATACAGAGTAAAAATGAGTGGAACAGAATCTATTATGTTTCAGCAGAAGTATAAAAATTAGAGTAGCAATCACGATCTCAGACAAAGCAAAAGCAAAAATAAACTTAATTGAAAGAGATAATCAGAGAAACTGAATCTTGATAAAATTAAAAAAAAAACTTAGAAAATGAAGTAATTTCACTTCTAAACATATTGCATCAAATGTATTGGCATCCAAATTCTTAAAAGAAAAGATGAGGAAGGAATACACAGTAAAACTACATTAGCGGAAGACATCAATTGTCCTCTCTCAGAACTAGATAAATCTAACCAAAAAACAAACAAGAACCAAGGTTAGGACATGGTTAAAAAAGATATGATAAACCTTTGAAAATAGTTAATGGTAATAGAAAGACACATAACTTTTGCTTGTGATAAGTGGCACCTTCAGAATAAATTGACCATATATTGGGGCATAAAAATCTTACAACCAAAAGCAGAAATATTATGCATATGCTTTTCAAATGATAATGCAATAAAAATTTCATTCAGTAAAGGGCTGTAGTAATATAGATAAAATTTAATTGGGAACTAATAATCTAATACTAACAATTGTGTGGATCAATGAACAAAATATAGAACACTTTCAACAGAGAGAATGACAGCAGTGAAGCAATACAACAAATGCTTTGGAATGCAGTCAAAATAGGGAAATATTTATAGCTCTAGATGTTTATAACAATAAAATATAGAAACAGGAGATCACTGAATTGGACATGCAACAACGACAATAAAAAACCCTTGAAAAATAACATTTAAAATCCTTAAATAAACATTAAATTGGAAACTTTGAAAATGAGAGATTAATTAAATTAAAAGTAATAAAACCATTGGGCAAATATATAAAAGTAGATGCTGGTTTTATGAAAAAAGATACATAAATTATTGATTTAATTAAAAATAAGCAAGAAAAAAAGAACAAGTTACCAATATCAAATGATGAGTTCACCACCAATAAAGATGAAATTAAAGCAATTATCTGGAGCCATTTTTTTTCTAATCAAATGCCAATGTATCTCATAAACTAAGTGAAATAGATGAATGTTAATAAAAATAAATCACTCAGACTACCAGAATTGAGGACAGATGTATAAGTAACCCTATCTTAAAAAAAAAGTATTGAATAAGCCATAAATGAGTTCTCTAAAATAAATTCTCAGGACAAAATGGATTGAGAAGGGAATTCTATGAAGCTTTTGAAAAACAATTGATTTCAATACTATGTAAGCTATTTAGAAAATAAAAACAAAGACATTCTATTAAATGCCTCTTGTGACAAAAATATTGCACTGATACTTAAATCAACAAACTAAAACAGAGAAAGTTGTAGAGCAATTTACCTGATAAATATTGATGCAAAAGTTTAATATAAAATACTAAAAAGGAGATTATGAAAATATTTCACAAAAAATCAGATATTATAACCAACTGGGATTTATAGCATAAATACAAGGTTGATTCAGTATTAGAAAATTTAGCAGAATAATCTAGCAAATCAAGAATACCCTGAAAATGTATATTTTACACATTTTTATGAAAGCTTTTTAATTTTCAAAAGATATGCATCCATAATTCTTCAATATTCAACCCTTTAAAACCTTGTGTTCCACTTTTTCACCTCTTCTTCCCACCCACTCCCGTAGATAGCAAGTAATCCAATATATGTTAAATATGGTAAAAATGTGTTAAATCCAATAAATGCATACATATTTATACAATTATCTTGCTGCACAAGAAAAATCAAATCAAAATAAAAGAAAGAAAATAAAATGCAAGCAAACAACAACAAAAAAGAGTGAAAATGTTATATTGTGATCTACACTAAATTCCTGCAGTCCTTTCTCTGGGTATAGATTGTTCTCTTCATCACAAGATCATTGGAATTGGTCTGAATCATCTCATTATTGAAAAGAGCCATGTCCATCAGAATTAATCATCATTAATGGTTCTGCTCATTTCACTTAGTATCAGTTCATGTAAATCTCTCCAGGTTTCTCTGAAATCATCCTGCTGATAATTTCTTATAGAATAATAATATTCCATAACATTAATATACCATAATTTATTCAGCCATTCTCCAATTGATGGGCATCCATTCAGTTTCCAGTTTCTAGCCACTACAAAAAGGGCTGCCACAAACATTTTTACACATGTGGGGCCCTTTCCTTCCTTTGAAATCTCTTTGGGATTATAAACAAAATAGAAACACTGCTGGATCAAAGGGTATGAACAGTTTGATAGCCCTTTGGAAATAGTATGAGAAAGTCTCTGGCAAAGATAGGAATAAATGGAACTTTACTTAACATAAGTAGTATTTATCTAAATCCCTTAGCTAACATTATCTATAATCGGGCTAAACTAGAAGCTTTTCCAATAACATCAGGGATAAAATAAGATTGTCCATTATCTCTACTATTATCCAATATTTATCTGGAAATGTTAGTTATTGCAATAATAAGAAGAAAAGAAGAAATTATCATAGGCAACAAGGAAACGAAACTATCACTGTTTGCAGATGATATGATGATATATTTATTAGAAATGTTGAGGAGCATTTCATAAAAACCCTGAAAAATTTGCATAAACTGATACAAAGTGAAATGAGCAAAACAAGGAGAACATTATATAGAATAATAGAAATATAGTGTGATGATTAATATTGATGACTGAAAACAATTCTAAAGTAATGAAAATGATAAATGCTATTTAACCTCCAGAGAAAGATTTCATAGAGAATAAATACATATTGAAGCATACTTTTTATACTTAATTTATTATTATTTTAAAAAAATTTTTGGTCTGTATTTTCTTTTGCAATGTGACTAATATAGAAATATTTCACATGCTTTAACATGTATAGTGTACATAAAAATGATTGTCTTCATGAGGTAGATGAGGGGAGAAGTGGCTGAGAATATTCAGAATTCAATTATTTTTAATGTTAAAAATTCTGATTACATATAATTATTAAATTTTAAAATATGCAACAGAAGAAATGTAGTTTTTTCTTCTTATTTTAAAATAGAGATGTAGAATAGCTGAGCCAACAGGGTAAATGAATGTAATGGAATGCTAATTGCAAAATAAGAAATAATTAAAAGGCAGGTTTCATAAAAATCTGAAAAGACTTGTACAAACTTATGCAAAGTAAAATGAACAGAAGAAAAACATTGTATACAGCATCAACAACACTGTGTGATCAACATTGTTGACTCAGCTAATCTCAGCAAGACCCAAGATATAGTACAAAGGACAAATGAAGGAAAATGTCATTTCTAACAGGAAAAAAAATAAAATAAAGAAAACTAAACTAAAACAAAAACAAAAACAAAACAAAACAAACAAAAAAAGTTATTGATTCTGAATACAAATTGAAACATTTCTTCATACTTATTTAATTAGTTCGTGTGAGCTTGTTTCCCTTTTGATCTGTTTCTTTTTTTTCACAACAGTGACTAATATAGAAATGTATTTTACATGATAGCACATATATAAACTATATCAAACTGCCTACCATATTCAGAAGAGGGAACAGGAGAGAGGAAGAAAAATTTGAAACTCAAAATCTTTAAAAATAAATGCTAAAATTTTCTTAACTTATAACTGGGAATAATGAAAATAATGAAAAGAAAGAAAGAAAAAAGAAATGTCAATCAATCTAACCTTTTGGAAAATTGCTTGGAATTGCACAAATAAAAAAAATAAAAAAATAAAATATCCAGATTGCTTTATTCCGAGATTTTATGATAGGAATATTCTCCAAGTACCTCTTTCATAAAAAAGAACATTTCCTGATGCATGGAGATATTCATAGCAATAATTTTGATTGTAGTGACAAATTGGAAACAAAACAGAAAGTTTAACCTGTGATACTTGCATGTAATGAAAGATTACCATGGTATAAAATGTTTGAATACAGAGAAGCATTGTAAGACTTACATGAACAAATGCAAAATGAAAAAAAAAAGAAATTGATATATACGATGTGTACAATAATATACATAGAAATAATACAAACTAAATGAAAATAAACTCTATAAAATTACAAAGATTAGCAGTGACTCCACAGTGAATAATTCCCTATCCCACTTTCTTCTAAAGATGGGAGAGAGATTTACATGTGTCTGATACTACACATCTGTTTAGATTATTTTAAAATATTGATTTGTTTTTCAGATTATCTTTTTTGATTTCTTTTATGCTTGTCTCTAATTTTTTTGTTATATGAAACTTTCTTGGGAGAGGGAAATAATGGAATACATAGAGAAATTTAGGTGAGATGAAATAAGAAATAACAAGTTCTATCTATCTATCTATATCATCTGGAAAACCCCTGGTATATCTTTTGTAGATTCTCTTCTGTTCATGTAAAGTTAGAACATTTGTCTTTCACAATTACTTATTGTAAAGGAGTTCACATACTACTTATTGTGTAAAACTACATTTATACATGTGTATTTCATGTATATGCATTTATTTGATGAAGGAAGGGGAGCACAAATATATGTCAAACAGGAAAACTTACCAAAAAGATGACACTTGCACCAGTGCTTTAAAGTAATTAGGGAGAGAAAATGTGCAAAACAATTTGCATGCCTTCGAGTATTATATTAATGATAGATAAAGTTATTATTATAAGTTTAAAGGCTTTTATTTAAGGAGCAATCATTATTTTTAGAATGACAGAATTTGATGTTTTCAGACACCTTTCTCTTTGATCTCAGAGGAAATCACAAAGCCTCCCTGTTCCGAGGTCAGTAAAACTCTGTAGTTTTCTGTAGAAAGAAGTATCTGCTATGTTTCTCTAGGCATAAACACTAATTGTTAATGTGATGTGATTTTTTTTTTACAATTTAATAATCTGAAAAATGTTAGAATAAAGTTTTAAATGATTTCTGAAATGCAGCATGCCAACTTTTACTACCCTGTCCTTTAAGCTATTAAACGGGAAAAAAATCCCAATTCTTTTCATATTTTATAGAGAAAAAGGCTGGTGACTGACTTTTTATTTGATGGTACATATATTTAAAGACCAGGATGTGAGATTTTATTCTTTTGATAATATTTATTTAAACATCCTTACATTTAGCAAACATTAATAATTCCAGAGACACAGACATCAGGAGATTAAAAAGTATTTTGGAGGAGCTAATATTTTCTGTTGAACATTAGAATAATTATTATGCGGAAAAAAGCAAAAAATGAATCTGGAGTTAAATGACCTGAAATCAAATCCCATCTTTCATGTTTACTAACCAACTAACCACTGGCAAATCATTTAATATACTTGGGTCTTAATTTTCTTTTCTATAAATGAGGAAATTTGATTAATTGATATCTAATACTCCTTCCAATTCTAGATATATACTATAAACTCCAAAGACCCATAACGTCATAAAAGTCCTTTGGAAAATTATGCAGCTTTTAAGTTCATTTAAAGATCATGGATTAAGCATTATGGAAAGCAATTTGGAACTAAGCCCAAAGATTTGTGAAACTGTGCATACCCTTTGATGCAGCAATGTCTTTACCGGGCCTTTATCCCAAAGAGTTGGCTCTTTTTAGCAACAATTCAGGATAATCGCAATAGACTTGTAATTAAAAGAGCCATCCACATCCAGAAAGAGGATTGTCAGGGCTGTATGTGGATCACAACATAGTATTTTTACCTTTTTTGTTGTTTGTTTGTTTTTGTTTTCTTTTTCACTTTTTTCCTCCTTTTTCATCTGATTTTTCTTGTGCAGCATGATAAATGTGCAGATATGCTTATCTTATATTGGATTACTTGTTGTCTAGGGGAGGGAGTAGGGAAAAGGGAGGAAGAAAAATTTGGGAAACAAAGTTTTGCAAGAATGAATATTGAAAACTATCTTTGCACGTATTTTGAAAAAAAAATCTATTAAAAATAAAGGTCATGGATTAGTTTTTTAAGTGGATGATGCTATTCTAATTATTATTGCCAAATAGATGGGGGATTAATGTGGGAGGATGAATGATAAATTTATAGACCTATTGTATCCTATCCACTTATCCTCAGATTTCATTCAATTTATTATCATTAGCCAGAATGCATCATTAACATTCCAGAGTACACAAAGAGCCATAAGAAACTCTATTTGTCCAAATTTAAGGTTCCTTCTCCCCCCCCAAAAAAAAGAAAAGTAAAAAAGAAAAAAATACCTATTCATTACCTTATAAATAGGAAAAAAACATTTAGGGGCAGTTTTATGTTTCTTTTATCTAATAAAGAGTAAGTTTCTTTTTTGGGAGGGGGGCGATTTTTTTTTAGATCTTCAACCTCCGATGTGCCCCACTCATTAAAAGGTAACCTAAGTAAGACTCAAGGAATGTATTTCACATAGATGACTTGTCAAATTATATTATCATATTTTATTCCACACTTGGGATTTATATTTGACAGTTATAGATTGCTTTATTTAAACATTTGCTTAAAAAATTAAACTATTTATCAACCTGTAGAAAACAAATATTAGAAGATAAAGTTTTCTTTACATGGGTTTTCTTGATGATCATTATGGTTTTGAAAAGCTGTAGCTTGCCTTCCCCAAACCCAGAGCACTCTCTTTTTTCTTGGTCAGAAATCTTACTGTCCAACCAGATGCAATCATTTTGATATCTTTTTTGATTTTTCTTCTTTTCCCAGGAAAACTCATCATTGGTAAATCTCATCATCTTACAAGAACCAATCAGCTTTTTTATACATTCCTTATCAGTTCTCTTTTCCCCTTTGATTGCAGGTGGGAGAAATAGACTCCATTTAAGTAGTACAAGACTTCTGGCATCCCCCCAAAAATATTTTCTGAATACTCACAAGGATCTTTTCATTTTGTTCTTCTTTGGCTGCTTTAATTTATCCCTGTACTGTGTACCCTCTAAGGCACTTACCCACATCCCTTCTCAGCTATACGTGTTGACTTTCTCCTATTAAATTACAAGTTCCTCAAGGTCAGAGACTATCTTTCATTTTCATATTTGTATTCCCAGCACTTAACAGTGCTTGATACATAATAGCCACCTAATAAATATATTTTAACTTTTATTGATTATCAAGTTCTTATGACACTCATAAACTATCATTGTCATCTCTCTAACATGTTGCTTCTGATCCTTTTAACAGCCAACATCCTTGTGTTGGCCCTTATTCTTTATCACCTGGTCTATTGAAATAGTCTTTTGATTGATTTTCCAGTCTCTAGTCTCTCTCATTCTAATATGTTTTCCACTCAGGTGACAAAGTTATTTCCCTAAAGCACAGATCTAATTGTATCATATCTCTGCTCAATAAACTCCAGCAATTCCTTCTTACTTTCAAAATTAAATATTAAATCTTTTTTTGCCTTTTAAAATCCTTCATAACCTGCTCCCTTCCTGTGTTTCCAGTTTTTTTATGTTTTGTTTCGTTCTATACCCTCTAGTATCTTGCTACAGAGGTCTATGTGCTCTTCCTCACACTCAATGCAGTTTCAAACCTCATTGTTTTTGAAATTTTTATAGCACTTAATTTGATATTGTTCACTGCATCCTCCTCCTGTAAACTATCTCACACATTGTTTTTCCTGATACCTCTCTATGAGTCTCCTAAATTTTTCTCTTTCTCTTCTTGTTCCTCTTTTTCCTTTTCCAATTCCCCATCCTCTTAAAATTACAGCTTCTCTTCTTCCTTCAACTTCCCATTCCATTATGTTACCGTCTCTTTCTCTCTGCATGTGTCTGCCTCTGTCTCTGTCTTTCAATTTCACTCCCCCTCTCCTCATCTCTCTCCTTCTCTCATCCATTATCAATTATATTATTTATTTGTAGATGCCTCTCAGATCTAGATAGACAGCTCTCTCTTGACTCTGATGCTGAATGAAATAAGAACCAGTAGAAGAATTTATAAAATACTAACTTTATAAAGACAAGCTCATCTGAAAGCCTTAAGAATTGCAATCAAGAATATAACCAACACTGGTTCCAGTGGAAATGATTCATGCTGTCTACCTCCTAACAGAAAAGAGAGGTATTCAGAGTAAAAAATGAAATATACATTTTTGAATTGGAAAATATAACAATATATTTTGCTTGGAAATTTCTTGCAAGTTGTTTGTTATTCTTTCTTTTTTTTTAAAAAAAAGTGGTTGGTTAAAAAAATGTAAGTGGCTGAGTGGAATTTAAATTCAGATTATAGATTCATAGGATTACATATTAAGACCTGGAAGTGACCTTCAAGGCAATTAAGTTAAAACTCTTCATTTTGCAAATGAGGAAGTTGAGGGCTTCTGAGGCTAAATATCTCGTTCAAGGTCATAGGATCACAAGTAGTGAGCTGGAATTTGAATTCCATTCCTGAATCTAAAACTTGCAGTTTTTCTATTGTATTACTCAGACTTCGAAATGGTTGTTGGGAAAAATGATCTACTTTTAACACAATTATTTCCAGATGAAAGATGGTGATATTTAAGGTCCTACAAGATTTACTTAAGCAGTATCACTTTTTTTTTCTTATCCTGTCATTTTTTAGATTTTTTTCTCTTGGGCTTTCCCTGGGAGAAAAACTGTGTTTGCATGTGTATGTGTGTTTGTGTGAGTCTGTGTGTGTGTGTGTGTGTGTTCTCCCCCTTGTTAGCTGTTGTTAACCAAGGCATGAAAAGCTAAGTCTAGGAAATAGGAGATATTTTTGTCTAGGTCTAAGTCAGCCTCTGTTAGGGCTTATGTATGGAAATTTGTGGCCCTCCACACCTGGCACCTGTACCTGCAGTATTTCTCCTAAATAGGACCCTAAAGCTTTTATACTCTAGTTGAATTTCGTGTTCTCCCCTACAGGCATATACATTAGGAAGAGGAAAGTGGAACCTGCCCCCAAATGTAATAACCCCTATTCTTATTACCCCCAAAGTTCTTCAAGCAGGATGAAAATCATTTCATCACTAAGTAAAAGAAAAGCTGAATTCTTAATGACTTGGGAGCATCTTTAAAGTGAACAGGCCACAGACCTGAATTTGATATTTTAGAAACTCACTAATGGGGAAATAGTTCATGCCATAAGAGACACATGGATCAATTTTTCCCCTAAAAATTGACTTTTATGTTTGAGGGGAAAGATGTTTAAGAGAGGATTGAGATGGTAAAAAAGAGTAACAGGGAATGAAAAGGGGCAATATGGTTAGTGTGAAAGACCATAGATGGAATATGCATCAGACAGCAGCAGAACTTTAAAACCAATCATTTGACATGGACTTGAAAATTCTGGAAGGGGAAAATATTTTATATATATTGGATAAAATATATAGCTCCTATGTCTTCAATCTATTTACACAGTTGTCAATGGACCTTCATATATGTGGCAGGAAAATAATCATATCCCAAGCAAGAAGCTGGTATTCGCTCTTCGTTATATCTCCAATTGAATTCATTTCACATATTTTTCATGACACAAAATCAAGTCAGGCTTCTGTACTTGCACAAGTGGAATTACAATCACTTTCCCCTGTATATTATACCTACATATGTGAGATTCACTGAAAGTTATTCTTCATAGATTTTCTGTAAGAAGAGGAAGCAAAACAATAAAATATGTGTAACAGTAGCTAAATCCATTGTAAAAGCCAAAAGGGAGTAAGTTGAAAAGTACAGATGGCAGCATGTCTTTCTGTTGTCTGCAAGAGAATTTCTTTAGTTTTTTTTTTTTAATAATAGACTTTTGCTTTGAATAACTTTCTTGTGAGTACTTGCCATGTGCTGAATGTACTGAGCTGTGCACAAGCTATGGATGTGGCACTTCATCCATTCATACATTTTATATTTTCATCAGTTTGGAGATACTTGATTAGTGGAATGAGAGGTTCGTATGTAGAACTTATCTTTCATTTCAGCCCCTTGTTTTACATATAGGAAAATTTACAAAAAGCTGAAGTAACTTGATCAAAGTCACAAAAAATAAGCATCTGATTCAAATTTTAAATCCAGATCTTCCTGACTCTAATTCCATTGTTCTATCTAGTACTACTGGCATGGAAATAATCTCCTCCAATTCAGATCAGAAAGTTGTCTATGATTAATAGTCTTGTAGAATTGCTTAGGGACATTTAAAAGAATACAAACTTTTCTTCCTTTCTCTGTTTTGTTCTGTCTCTGTGTTTCTATCTTTCTGTCTGTCTTCATTTTTCTGTAGTTCTATTTGTGTCTGTTTGACTTTCTTCTCTCTTGCTATCTCTGTTTCTCTTTTTTGTCTCTATTTCTCCCTGTCTATATCTGAGCCATATGTATACACATACTTATATATGCAAATAGATGAATTACTGTTATGATCATTATCTTTCTGGGAAAGACAGTTAACTTCTACTTAGAAAATGTCTAATTATCTTCCTTAATTTTATTTTGTTTCTCTCCCAATTACATGACTTGGTGATGTTGGTCTGTGGTTATATAGGTAGGTCTCCAATACAGAGTTCCACACAGAATAGAAAGATATAAGTATATGGATTTAGCACAAAAATAACTTGCAAATTTCTTTTGGGACTGCTGCTGTTCTCTGCTTTATAATTTTACTAAGCTGTAGATAGAAGCTGATTCGTCTATATCAGTTAAGATCCCATGGTCTATATAATTCTCTCACTGCCTCCCGCAAAGTATTTCTTTTTTTTTTTTTTATTAAAAGCTTTTTATTTACAAAACATATGAGCGATTTTTCTACATTGACCTCTGCAAAAACTTTTTTCCCCAAGCTTTTCCCTTCCTTCCCCCCCCCCTAGATGACAGGTGATCTAATACATGCTAGATAGGATAAATTATATGAAAAATAAAATACATGTATACATATCTATACAGTTATCTTACTGCACAAGAAACATCAGATCTAGAAAGAGAAGAAGGAAAAAACAACCTAAGAAGGAAAACAAAATGCATGGAAATATTCACAGAAAGCGCTAAAATGCTGTGTTGTGGTTCACTCTCAGTTCCCACAGGCCTCTCTCTGGATGTATATGACTATCTTCATCGCAGCACAACTGGTTTGAATCACAACATTGTTGAAGAGAACCATGTCCATCAAAATTGATCATCGTATAGTCTTGTTGCTGTGTATAATGTTCTCCTGGTTCTGCTGATTTCACTCAGCATCAGTTCATGCAAGTCTCTCCAGGCTTCTCTGAAATCCTCCTGTTGGTAGTTTCTTACAGAACAATAATATTCCATAACATTCATATACCATAATTTATTCAGCCATTCTCCAATTGATGGGCATCTTTTCAATTTCCAGTTTCTTGCCACTACAAAAAGGGCTGCCACAAACATTTTTGCACATGTGGGTCC
>JAJPUD010010700.1:4340-28660 GCA_023553655.1 Myrmecobius fasciatus
TGTGTGTGTGTGTGTGTGTGTGTGTGTGTGTGTGTGTGTGTGTGTGTATGACTAAATTCCAGAAGCCAAGATCTGGGCCAGGAGAAGAATGAAGGCCAATTTGGCCTTTATAAAACAGAAACTAACAAAAGAACTCACCAGTGAGAAAAGAGGATAGACCTAAGAGAGTAATATTCCAGATTAAGGAGCTTTATAAGAGTTGTTGGATGTTCTAGAATGAAGAGGTCCTGGGTAATGAGGGAAGTCTCCCCATTATGTAAGAGTACCGGCATGGCCTTCTTATTTTTATTTATTGATTTGTAATTATTTTTTACTTTATTCTTTTTCACCTTTTGTTTTGTTTTGGCTCATATTTTCATGGTCTTGAAGTCTGAGATGGGTTGGAGAAAATAAATATCCCTTTTGGACTGAGTCAACATTTGTTGAGATAAGGCAGTTTATGTCATAAGTCATATGCAGAGCCTCTAGCTCAAGCCCTGGTTGGGACCTCAGCAGAGCAGAATCCTATACTGAGTCTTAGAAATTTGGGAAACAAGGTCCTACCTATTTGAACAACTCCTTGATTTTAAAGCTGAAGGACTACCTAAATAGAAAGAGGTAGAATCACATTCAGAATCTAGTGCTATGCAAGATGCAAAGATGGGAAATAGATTTCTGAGTCTGGGAAAATGCATTTTGGAGAAAGAAGTCTCAACAGGAAAACAGGAGATAGAAGAATCAGGGATCTTTTCACCTTTTTTGAGTTCAATTTGCTTATCTATAAAATGAAAGAGGCTGAACTGAATGATCTCTAAGGCCTCCTCTAGGTTTAGCATTCTGTGACTAATTCTATGTTTTGAGAGACAAACAGGGCAAAGAATAAATGAAAATTCAAAAAGCTGGGAGCTATTTGTCTGCCTGGGCCTGGGAGGGCAGGGCTCTTTAGCTGACATTAGCATGTCAGCAGTGTTTCATTGGAAAGAACCAGGAGCCTCCCAAAGCCTGGGAACATCACCCAGCAAGAAACATCCAAAAACTTCATGAATGGGGAAGCATAGGGTTGAATAGAGGAGGTACAAGGTGCCAGAAGAGCCAAAAGGAGAATTTGACTTCAGTTCCAATCAGCAAGAAGATAAGAATGAGGTCTGCAGGAGCTCTGAGAACAAATGGCTCCCTATTTTCTGAATTGGTTGCAAGGCTTGTTATATGAATATATCCATGTTAATGCAACCTTCACAGTTTTGACCCATACTAGCATAAGATTTTATTTTATTTTTGTCAATAGTATTTTATTTTTCAATATTCATTTTGTAAAACTTTGTGTTTCAAATTTTTCTTCTTCCCTCCTTCCTAAGACAGCAAGCAATCTAATATATGTTAAATATGTGAAATCCCTTTAAATATATTTCCATATTTGTTATGTTGACTAGCACATGATTTTATTTTTTAAAGCTTTTTATTTTCAAAATACATGCATAAATAGTTTTCATCATTCATCCTTGCAAAACCTTGTGTTCCAAATTTTTTTCTCCCTCCTTTCCCCCCATTCTCTCCCTTAGATGGCAAGTAATCCAATATATTTTAAACATGTAGCATATAATTTTAAACAAACAGACTATGGAACATTTTTTACAAATGCCTTCAACATTCATCTGCCTAGAGGGCCTAGATAACAATCTATTATTTTAAAAATTTTATTATAAACTTAATAATTTTCAACAGACAACCAAATGATTAAATAAACAACTAATAAACAATAACAAAAAAGTTTACATTTCTCCAAGCAAGGCCATTAAAAGTTCTTCTACCCATGACCTTTCTACTGATCTCACTTGGCATTACTTTATATAAACTTCCCATATTTCCCCATATTCTTCATAATTATCATTTTAAGGCACCATAATATTCTATTGCACTACTCTATTCTAGTTTATTCACTAATTCTTTAATTGTCAAACATTTTCAACCCAATCCAAACCAACAAGCATTTATTAAATGCCTATTACGTGCAAGGGTGGGGCAACTAGATAGTGCAATGGACAGAGTGCTGAGCCTGGAATTAGGAAGATTCATCTCCATGAGTTCAAATCCACACTCAGACACTATTAATTAACAATCCTGAGCAAGTCACATAACCTGGTCTATCTCAGTTTCCTCATTTGTAAAAGGAGCTAGAAGAGAAAATAATGTGATATTTTAATATATATATAATATATATTATATGTAATATATGTATACATATGTATAATATATATGTATATGTAATATATGTGTACATATAACATGTACATATGTGTATATGTATATCTAAAACTGTACATTTTAAAGTGATATATATGTATGTATACATAATACATACATACACACATATATATATTTATAAAACTTTGCAAATTTTAAAGTGCTATGTAAAATACAGCTAGAATTACACTCTCTAAGAGAAAGAGAAAAAAACAATAATGGTTGACATTGATGTAACAGTATATCTTAGTGGATGGAAAGCAAACTTTGGAGCCAGGAAGAGCTGAGTTCAAGTCCTTTCTCTAACACATATTACTTGTAGGAGCCTGAATAAATCACTTAATATCTCAAAACCCTCAGCCAACTTCCTAAAACTAAAAAAAAATTTATAGATAAATTGCAAATCTATATCAGTAGAATCTTTCAGGTCAATGAAATCCAGACCAAAAATTACTATTATTTCCATACAGTTCCATAAATGCTAAAGGTTATCCTGAACCATAAGGTCAAAAGATCTTCAATACAAAGGAATTAAGTTACCCCTAAGCAGATCTGAAGGAGATGAAGAAACTGAGGAATCCCTGAAGTTAAGAGTTCTGGCATGCAGTTTCATGACTTCTGAGGAAGAAGAAATAAGGCAGTGCCAGTAAGAATGAGTTAACTAGGAAAAGAAAAAAGGAGAAATTTATATGATAATTTAAATAGAATAGCAAGCTTTACATAATAGATTTATAGGCTCACATACAATTATCTTTTTTAAAAATTCTGTTGTGGAAATGCTTGTTTTAGCCCATAAATTAAAAACAAAATGAACAATTTTTTTAAATAATGAGTTAATAATGAACATTTGTTAAATTCTTACTATGCTGAGCATTGTGCTATGCATAGGAGGTAAAGAAAAAAGAAAGACAGTTGCTGCTTTCAAAGACCTTATATTCTATTGGGGAGATAACACATAGAAAAAGCTTCAGCAACAAATCAAATGGAAATGTTCAATGGTCCTTAGTATACAGTAGCAAATAAGATGGTAAATGCATCTTCTCTAATTTAATTTTCACTTATAAAAACATATTGATTGGTGATGGTTGGCAAATGATGGAATAATAATGTAAACTATTGTCCCTCTAAGGTATTTCCTTTTAATTTGGCACAGTTGGTTGCCAAACTACACCTGCTTATAGTAATAAGAGAAATAATTACTCTGATACAGAATTCTGTGACAGTTGTTGCCAATTTTTAATATAACAGACTAGAATGCTGGAGTAATATGTCTATAAGACAAATGTAATTTGTCTGATTATATAGAAAGAAAATGAGAATTTGGTTACTACACTTAAGCTAAAGTGGGGTAATTGGCACAAAGGACAGAATCTTAGAAAGAAGGGAGAAGGAATTGAAAGGATAGATTTCAGAAAGGCCTCAATTAATCTTGAAGATAAAAATTTTAGATGCTACAGTTTCTATTAATGTACCAAGTCTAAAGCAAAAAATCAATCTTGTGTCCAGAGAACTTATTTAAGCCCATCGACTATCTCTGATCAAGAGGTGATGGACACAAGGGATAAAAAGAGGTATACATTTTGGGGCATGATCACTGTGTGGATTCATTTTGCTTAACTAGTTTTATTTATTATAAGACTTTTTTTCTTTCAGTTTTCAATGGAAAGGGTAGAGAGGAGAAGAGGGCTAGAAATTAAAATTCTGAAAATAAAACTACAGAAACACTTCTTTTTTAAAAGCATGGAATATAAAAGAAAGAAGTACAGACAAGCAAGACAGTTCTGAAAATATTGTGTAGAACATCTATTGTAACAATAAGGAAAAGCAAAGAATATTAAATGGAGATTGATAGTTTAATAGAAAAGTCTCTTTTTGTGTTCTACTGTGTGTATGATGTATATCTTTTTCTGTGTCTTTCTATCTCTGTCTCTCCCAGAATTTTAAGATAATTGTGGGTTGTTGTTTTTTTTTAAAGAAGTATTAACTACAGATGAGCAGAGGATCCCGCTTGGAAGTAGAGAATCAGAGAAGTCACCTGGGGAATCAATTAGTTTGACTAAGATGTCATGCTTAATAAAGTGCATGTCAGATCCATCATATATCAACTCAGCTTACCAGGGAAAGAAACTCATCAAGAAAGTTTTATGGACAGTTCCTGAAAGAGAAAGAAAAAAAGCACATTGAAATTTATAATTCCAGAACTGTGAGTTATCCCAAGTACATGAGTTTTCCCCATCTGTGTTTCCCTGCCAGGTTTCTATATATGCCTACTCTCCCCACAGATACTAAGTAGGAGAATTACTGAGGTTTAGGTATATCTTATGATGTAATTATTATTCCTGTGTTTCTTTTAATATATGAGATTTATCCATTTTTGTTTTTAATTTATGGGCTAAAACAAATACATGTGATGTTATTATTTCCTTTGACTTTTTGCTAAGTTAATGGCTATGGTTAAGATCTAAAAGTGTGGATATTGTGAGTAGCTGGTTTTGTATAAATGGAAGCATGTCACGGGGCTTAAGATCTATAGTTCTACCAAGCCTGGAGTCAGAAAGACTCTTCCTGAATTCAAATCTGATCTCTAACACTTACTACCTGTGTGACTCTAGGCAAGACACTTAACTCATTTGCCTCAATTTCCTTATCTGTAAAATGAACTGGAAAAGGAAATGGCAAACTTTTCCAGTATCTTTTCCACAAAGAATCAGACATGACTAAACAACAACAATAAAAGGGAGAGTCTATTTCCCACAAAAGGGTTGCCCTCTAGAAGCTTGAAAGAGTTTAAATGCAGCTGTGTGATAGTTGTGTTTCTCAGGTAAAATATATCTATAATCATAAGATTGAGTCAGGGGTAGCAAGCCAGAACAAAAAATAAGTGTTCATATATACTGTATAAGAGGTATGAGGTACAAGTGATCACCACACACTTCATATTAGAATATCTGGCATCTTAGAATAGCTATGATTTACTGAATTCTGTTGTTTGTTCATTTGTGGTGGAGGTGGTGGAGAGAGCCTTTTGGGGTTTAGAATTTCTTTTATGTGGAAGAAATAGATACCTTTAGCATAACTAGTTCATCTTGAAATGTGCAAATCACTTACATACATACATGCTTTCATTGTAGCAAGCCTTAACTCATAGGCTTGCTACAATGAGTTAAGTGTTATTAATGTCTCTGTTTTACAAATGTTGAATCTAAATGTTGCATTTCATACAGTTGTATCTTCCCGATTCCAGGTCCAGCAGGTCTTCTACTGATCATTGTAACAGAATGGATGTTCAATACATATCAATTTCTCTGACAGAGAAAAATAGCTTGGCTATCCTTAAGATACTGTAAGCTCTAAAGGTAATAAGCCAGCAGCTGTTTGAATAATGGAGCTGAAAGAAGAGGATTTACTAGAGACAAGAAACCTGAAATAAAACAGTTTATCAACAAGCTTGATAATGCCTTGTCTTTTCGTAATACTTTTCTCCTGAAAGCTCAAATTGCTGTCACACATTTATTATCTCATTTATCCTTCCTGGATGGGCATAAATTTCCTATTTAATAGAGAAGTATATCAGAATAGCCACCCTCCTGCCCTTCTTGTTTCCAGTGAGACTGTGTTCTAGTTTAATACACTGGAACTTTGAAGAAGATTGTAAGCTCCTTGAGGGCAGGGACTTGAGTCAATTTGCGTCTGGCAAGCTATAATATGAGGCTATGATAAAGATTTCAGGCACTGTGGGAATGTTAAAGCTATTCCTTTATGGGTCCCTAAAGAATGGGAGCTTGGTGGACTTTTAAATAGGACTGACCCAATTTGAATAGTTTCTTCTTTTCCCAGATGCAGATCATGTTAGGACTATTAAAAGAGGAGACTGTTGTCCTTCATGCACTCTGGCAGAAATAGTGAACCATGACCACATGGCATCTAGGGTAGGGTCCCCCGGCAACCTTTTCTGCTTTGTGTTTCCTGAGTTTAGAATATGTGACAGAGAGGGGCAGCTAGGTGGCGCAGTGGATAGAGCACCAGCCCTGAAGTCAGGAGGACCTGAGTTCAAATCTGATCTCAGACACGTCACAGCTATGTGACCCTGGGCAAGTCACTTAACCCCAATTGCCTCAGCAAAAAAAAAAAAAAAAAAAAAAATGTGACAGAGTAGCGATACCAAGATGAATACATTCTGTCTTAGAGGCAATTCTGTTAGTTAAGAATGTTGTGGATTCTGAGTTTCTTTGTCAGAACTGATGTGGCAAAATTCTGTATCAGAGAAGATTCCACCAAAAGGGAAGGGGTTCAGTGCTCTATCCTGCCTTACCAAAAGATGTTAATGGAAAGGGAGTTGTTTAGACAGGGCACAACTGAGGTGAAATGGAAAAATGACTATTTAGCAGTTTTATAAACTGCTTCATATACTTATATTTGGGTTTCAACCTCATGGAAGAGTAAAACAATAGTTATTATTACTATTCCCACTACTTCTTTAATTAACTAATTAAATTACTTTTAATTATTTTTATCAGTGAATGCTAAATATGAGAATAGATATAATTTACTGAATCCTATTCTAGGTCTGTTCATCTGTGGTGGAGGTGGTAGAAAAAGCCTTTTGGGATTTAGAATTTCTTTTATGTGGAAGAAATAGATACTTTTACCATAACTAGTTCATCTTGAATAGTTTTCCATTCTCCTCTTTGGGGAGATCCTAGACATAAACCAAAACTTAAGCTACTCCAGAATGGGGAAAATTTGGAGAATGTTGAGAAGCAAGCTAAAAAGAAGATCAAAGTGTTGGGCAAAAAGTACTGTGAGAAAAGGCATTATGATTTGTCAGCCTGAAGAAGAGAAGATTGAAGGGAGATAGTCTTCAAAGGGATTGAGATTTTTGTTTGTTTGTTTGTTTGTTTGTTTTTAATAAAGACGATAGTAAGTATATTCCCCACGTTCCCTAAAAATGCTATAAAAATTCACAAGCTTAAATCATAGGCAATAAGGATTTGTTGGACATAAGGAGAACCTTACTTGAATTTTTTTATATATTGAAATAGCTTCAAATATGTCAAAATTACTTTTTAATATCTTGAAATATATTGAATGGTTTTGAAATTTGTTCTTCTCCAAGGCTGAGAGCATTGGAGAAGTCTTTAAATTTTTAATAAAGTCGCATTAGTCTGGGATAGTTTAATTGAGGACCTGAAGGCAAAGAGATAAATTAGATGACCTCTCAACTTCCTTCCAGCCATTAGATTTCAAAAATCTCTCAAAGAGTTCTCCAGAGAATGCTCGTTCCCTATCCTAAATTGAGGAGAAAAACATGGGGAAACAGATGGGCTTTTTGCCCTGAACCCCCAAGTTGACTGATTACAGTTTCGTTGAATCAAATGGAGGAAACAGATTCCCAAGCTCAAAGGCTCCTTTTCCAGACTCTGATGAGAAAGCTCAGCCAAGGCAAGACATATGCAGAGAAGAAACTGGGACTACTGAAAGCTCTGATATAGCATCTGGGGGAGATCCCTCCTGCCAAACAACTCCAGATTGGGTGGGAAACAGACAGAGGGAAGGTAGATTAGGCTGGGGATAGGGGGAGGAATAGGCAAGAGTGAAAAACAGCTCAGTTGTGAATTGTGAGTGTAATGTTGGGCTAGAGGCAGGTCTGGTCTCATGTAATATCTGCACTAATGAGCTGGAAGGGGAGGAAGCAGCTCAGCATGCTGAGGCCAAAGAAGGGGAAGAAGTTACCAATGCCAACCAGCCTGGAGAGGAAGAAAGGTAGCTGAAGATAACAGAAGGCAGGTGGGTGGAGTTGGTGTAGGGGGACAGTCTGGATCCCCACAAGACTCTCTGGCAGGAAGGAATGAAAGAAGGAAGGAAGGAAGGAAGGAAAGAAAGAAGGAAGGAAGGAAGGAAGGAAGGAAGGAAGGAAGGAAGGAAAGAAGGAAGGAAGGAAGGAAGGAAGGAAAAGGAAAAGGAAAGAAAGGAAAAGGAAAAGGAAAGGGATGAAAGGAGAAAAGGAAGGACAGAGGGAGGGAGAAAAGGGAGGAGGGGATAAAAGAAAGGAAGAAAGGAAGAGAGGGAAGGAATGGAAGGAAAGAAGGAGGGATGGAGGAAAAGAAGGTAGGAAGGAGGGAAGGAAGGAAGGAAGAAGGAAGGAAAAGGAAAGGAAGAAAGGAAAAGGAAAGGAAGGAAGGGATAAAAGGAAAGGAAGGAAGAGAGGAAAGGAATGGAAGGAAAGAAGGAGGGAGGGAAGGATGGAGGAAAGGAGGGAAGAAGAAAAAGACATGAAAAAAAAACACAAAGATTTTGAATACTGTAGGCAATATATGCAAAGAGGCCTCAGGGGGAAAAGGAATTAGAAGACTGCCAAGGGATGTTGGTAACCCAAAGCAGCAAGGGGAAAAGAGAAGTTTTATGGAGAAAAGAACTTTGGAGCCCTCACTATGGACACTGTGGAGGATGGACATCTCTCAAAAAGAGTGCTGGGTAACCCAGAAGTTCCCAATATGTAGACCCAAAGGAAAGACCTAATGAAAAAGCAGAGAAGGGAAGGTAAAGGTCTGTCTAATGAGATTGATTTATAAGGGGAAGATGGAAAGGACAGTATTCACCTAATCCTGCCAAATCCTCTGGAAATGGCTACAAGGCCTATAAACACCAAGGAGAACTTGTCTGGGGCCAGGGAAGGGGGTGTCTAGGGGTCTGTCTGACAAGGTATGAGAGTGGGGAGGGGTGAAGAGACGTGGTGGAGAATGTACAAGCTGAATTTCCCAGCAGTAAGTCTTTTCAATCTCCAGTAGGGAAGGGCTGGCAATACCACTGCTGGAGACAAAACTGGGCAAAGCCCCAGAGAACAACCCGTTAAGAAAAGTCTTGAATAATCTTGCTTGTGTAGCCAGCATGGGGAGACAGGAGGCAGGCAGAGCACCTCAATCAAGCCTTTTTTTCCTCCCTGGAATCCAACAGTCCCATTACATAAAAGGCAGACTCTCTGGTGAGACTCTGTGTGTGAGCAACACTGAAGGTATAGACAACAAATAGTTTAGCCCTGGGAAAGATAGTGCCATTTAGGTAAGGGCCATTTTAATCCCTTAGTGGACCCTGGGAAAATTTCTATAGATGGGGCAAGAAGAGAGGTAGCCATATTTATTTTTTCATATTTACTTTTTCATTTCCCTTCAGGGATAGCATGGTATAATGGATAGAGTTGCCATTGGAACCAGGAAGATCTGAGTTCCAGTTCTCTTTCTAATGTAGCTATTCTTTCAGTGTTTCAGGAATCTCTCTAGGACTACAGGTTTCAGAGAAGATATTGATCTCTGCTGCCTATGACAATGAAATCTAGTCTAATTTTCATCCTTATCCTTCCTTTTCTTTCACTCAGAGAAAACTGATGTTATTATTAAACTTTTTTTTAGACACAACAATGGTATAGTGGATAGAGGCCTAACTTTGGACTCAAAAGTTCTGCCTTTGATGAATAATAGCTGAGTGACCATAAGAAAGTAGCTTAACCATTCAGTATCTCCAAGCACTTCTTTAAAATTACAAAGTACAAATGACTACCAATCTATATTGGTAGAAAACACTTCCATACCTGAAATCTCCACACTGATGAAACCATATGTCTAAACCCTCATCCAGTTTTTTAAGTTTTTTCCTAAGTTTTTAAAGCAATATGAGTGTTATGAGCCTTTTAATTCAGGTGACAGCATTTTAAAATCCAAACTTCAGGACATGGAGTCTGAGAAAGAATATTTCTTTTGTAAAGTCTTGTTTTTGTTTTGTAAAGTCTCTCTTTATAATCAGAACTATCCTGGATGATCAGAATATATGATTTCTGTGCTTTTGGCCCAGAAGCATTTCAAATCTGTTGAGTCAAGGCTATGAAATAAAACCTCTTCAGCACTTATTCTATAATTTGAGGTGACTTTTAGTCATATTTTCAGCTATAAAGTTTTGATTGGCTTCATTTTATACAAATATATGATGTAAATACACCTATACATATACATTCATACATTAACTTGTATGTCTATTGAAATGTGTTATAATGTATATGTAACACATGTATCTAGTTATATAAATATATATGTATATATTGTAGCTATTTCATAATTGTAAAGGGGTTTCCAAGTAAGAAAAGTGACTTGGACATAGTTGTCCAACTGGCTGACTAGAAAGAGATTTGGCTCTTTAGTGATAGAGAACATTTGGCACAACTTCAACCCAACTGCACCCAACAGCCACGATAGCTTAACATTCTATCTCTCCTTATATTCCTTAAATATGCACTACTATATTAAATGGCCTAGAGTTATAGCCCCTGTTAGAGACAGGTGTTCTGGGTGATTTCTTTTTTGCCCAGAAGAAAATGTGACCCTATTTTTATGCTCTAGGCAATTGTACAGGATTTAAATGAAGCAGGAGAATCCTCCGAGTCCCTCCTCTCTGGAAGTAATAATAGCTGGCATTTATATACTATTTTGATATTTACCAAATATGAGAGACAGACAGAGGAGAGAGACAGAGAGAAAGAAGAGAGCAGAGAAAGAAAATAGAAGAAAGACAAGACAGAGAGAAGAAAGATAGAGGTAGAGAGAAAAGACAGAGAGAATATATAACACTATATATATATGTGTGTGTATATATACACATGTGTATATGTATGTCTGTGTATATATATGCATATGTGTGCACATATACATACACATATATGCCTTGCCCAACTCCTACACACAACAGGTCAAGACCCCAAAACTCTGCTGCTGCTATTCTCTGTCTTACTATTCTCTGTCTTAGTATTCTAAAGGTAAGCCTAGGAGGATGTTTGAAGTATTTTCTAGGACAATAGTTTTCAAAATCCCATTTGATACTTTCTCCCAATATTACTGTCTCAATATAATTAAGCCAATGGCTAACACCCTAATATAATTTTGCCCAGTTAATATCTACTAATTGTTTAAAACCAATGAACAATTAGCTTTTATAGGAACAATGACTGAAAAGATAAGAGTAAAAACCAAGTACAGGACGTCCCCCCCAAACCAGGCACACTCTCCCCTCTAAATCTCTATAGGAAGAGAGTGGGCTCCAATTTAAAGTAGTTGCTATGATACATTACCCACACCCACACTCACCCCCAAGTTCATTTCTGGGAATAGCATGAGGCCATACTCTCTTGCATTCAGGCCATGATATCTGGGCAAATGTATACATTCACTACTGGACTGGGTTAAGGGGATTGCCCTTCAGGGCTGATTTCTTGCATGACTCAGTTGCCAACAAAGTCTGCTGTGGATTCCAGTTCCTAGACACCTACTGCTTCTTCTGTCTTTGTGACACTCAGGATAAAAAATATATATACAGTAGAGACAATAGAAACGACAGCATGACATCTTCAATGTCACATGGGGGAGGGATGGGGCAATGTGATAACATTTTACTTTCTTCACTCAGAAGCCAAGAGTGGTCTGAGGACCAAGTCTCCCCGGGTCAGTCCCTGGTTATACTCTCATTCTTTCCTTTGATGCTTATAACAACCCTGTGAAATCTTAGAGAAAAAAAAAAGTCCATTTTAAGTCAGTGCATGGGCTTAAATCCCATGTACTAATATTTACTAATTCTAATATTTACTCCTGACTGACTTTGGACAAGACTTTTTTGATAGTTTCCTTATCTGTAAAATCTTGGGGTTAGACTCAATGGTCTCTAAGGTCCCTTCCAGCTTTCAATCTATGATTTTATGATTCCATTTCATAGGGGAAGAAATTGAGGCTCATTTAAGTTAACTGACTCATGACCACACAAATAGTAAATGTCAAAGGCAGGAAATGAATTTTTCAATCCTAAATCTAATTGTTTTTTTTTCTGCCATATCATGCTGCTTCACCTCATTTCTATGTTTTAATAATTATCATAATATATTATATTTTATTATAACATTACTTATTATAATTATTATGTTATTACTATTATATCATTGGATAGACATGGTTGAAACAATAATATTGTAACAGTGCAAGCTAACACCACCATAAAACTCATTTTGATATTGTGAAGGAATAAGAAGAATGTTCTTATGAATCTCAGAGGTAAAATTGATGATGGGGTATATTAATCTGTGGGTTTCAACATAGTTGAATGATTACTTATATTTGTAGATATCTTTAAATAAATATGTATCATGAGGTCCAGCTCTACATCATCCCTTTGTTTCATCAGGTAGTTGGGGGAGAAAGTAAGATAGGATTCAAGGGAGTCAGATGCTTCCTTGACATGACTTACTACCCAGGTAGACCTGGTTTGAACCTTGCTTCAGATACCTTCTAGTTGTATGCCCCTGGGCAAATCATTTGATTTCAGTTTCTTCATCTGTCAATAACAGATGAATAATAACTTTTACTCCTCCCCCCCCCACAGGGTTGCTATGAAGATCAAATGAGATAAAGGCCTTTGCAAACTTTAAAGCCTTTTATAAATGCCAGCTATATTTAGGAGGGTTTTAAAAGCTCTTCTGCCTCACCCTCTGTGGAACTTCACCAATACTACAATCAAACACCCTCACCTTCTAGAAGGTTTTAAGTGTCTATTTATAAGCAACATCCCCACCCAGATAAGACAATCACATAAGGCTATAAACACAAATTGAATAGACAAATTGAATAGATAAATTTAGAAAGAACAAAAATTCATATAGAATATAGACACATATAATATATGTGGTACACACTCATAATACATTTTACATATGGTGTATGTTTATCATAGCTATATCTATGAGTATTTACATATACCCATATATGTGCATATATATGCACCACACACACACATATATATGGTATATAATCAGGATCTGTGATTTCTTTCAGATTGAAGAAACCACACCACACATTGTCCTTAGTAGTTAAGTCTTGGAGCTGCCTAAGGTAAACAGGTTAAATGATTTTCCTAGAACCATACACACAGTTAAAGAGTCTCAATATTTGAACAAGAGTTCTTCATGATTTTATGCCCAGCACTCTGTTCAATATGCCACAATGCTCCTCATAAACAGAAAAGGCCTATAGCTATGCAAGGGTATTTGTATATACGTGTGTCTCTACACATGTGCATGTATAAGTATGTATATGTGCATATACATATAAATATCATATATGTGGAAAGAGGAAAAGGGGGAAGACAGGACAGACAGAGAGAAGAAGAGAGAGAGGAAGTTTGCAAACTAAAGGTTAAATTGATCTGGGAAGTGAAAAAACTCTCAAAGGACATTAAATATAGGCATACTTTATAAACTATTCTGTATCAAGGATCATTATGAGTTGGTATTACTGAACCATAGCAGGGACTGTCTTGCTTTTACATTTATATCACCACTGGCTAACATAGTGCCTGGCACATAGCAGATGCTTAATTTGTTTGTTTGTTGATGGTCCTTTGTTTTTGAAGAGGACCAATGACAACATTGAGTTATATCTCAACTTGCTTATGAATTAGATTTAAGTGAGGCAGAGTTGCCCAAAGTCATCATTGAAGTCCAGTGGCAAGAGAAAATGTTTTGAAAAATCTTAAAGTGCTTTATAAAAGTGAAGAGTAATTGTTTTGGGGTACTAGAGAAAATCCTTCTTTATCTCCAGATTCCTTTAACAGGGAACAAAATCTTCCCTTTCACGGTGAAAGATCAGGTTTAAAATGCAGATATTTCCTAGAAGTATAATGCTGACTAGAAACTAATTCACACTGAATTGTAAATGAGTAATATGATCTCAGATCCCTCTCCCAAATCTATACAGATAGACAGACAGACAGATACACAAACACACACACACACACATGCACCAGGTTTTGATCATAAGGAGAGAGATTTTGGGATTATTACTTATATGGACTGGGGAAGAAAAGCACGATGATAGGTGGGTGGAAGGAACAGAAAAAGAAGGTGGAGTTGTCAAGGATAAACATCACAGACTTAGACTAGAAATGACCTCACAGAGTATTTGTGAGTACTGAGACCCCAGAGACTTGAAATGACTTGTGCAGATTTAAATAGCAGAGCAGCCATCTGAACCTCGGTCCTGCAATTTGAAATCAGTTCATGGAACTGATGGAAAGTGAGGTAGGTAGAGGTTGTGTTATTCTCACCAAAAACACATTTCTCCTTAAATTCAATTCTCCCCAAAGCAAGCCAGGGATTGGAAAAGCTCTCCTGCTCTACTCCTACTAAACAAATTCACCTCTCCCCATTTTCTGTCTCTGTCTTTAGCAGCTTCTGTTAGAGTAATCACCACCCACCTGTTCTTCATACAAAAAGTCACAGCCAGTGGTTATACATCTGGACTATAAAATATGTTTGGAAGCCTCCCAAGCTGCTCTGAACAGTCTAGGGACAGCGAAGGGTTAGTCACTGTTTCAAAGTGGAGGAAACAGCTGGCTTTCCAGCAGAGGTCAATGGTGGCTGGAACTGTTTGCACTTCTCCCTCCCTTCTCTCTCCTGTCCCTTCCCAGTAAGCCCTCAAGGGATTTTTCTGTAGAAATCAGAAAGGTGCTTTCTGGGGTTGGGAGAATCTCCAAAATCACTGAGATAAAAAAAGGAAAGGAGTCTTGTTTATTGGTGGGGGTAGGGGTGAGAGCCTCTGGGCTTAGCTTACTTTATTTTATCTTAGTAATAAATCATTCCCTCCATATTCCAACCACTGGAGTTACTTGTTTCCTTTATTCATTAGTGTTTGGGGATAGATACAATTTTCCTGTCTTTTTTTAGTTCTTTATTGTTTTTCCTTTCCTATTCTTTTCACATCCTTTTCTTCTGAGTACCCTTATGCCAATGAGCTCCCAAAATTCAAAGAGAAACTTGGAAGGATTCAAACCCCTTTGCCTGGCGCTTAAATCTCTCAGCAATCTGGCATTACCACAATACACCATGCTTTTTCCTACAATTTCCTATTCCTGGAATGCTCTTCCTACCCTTTATCTTCTTTTGTCATAGATTTGTCACTTATACTAAATGTCCTATGGAGGATTTTCAGGTGAATAGAGGGGACTTCCAGACAAAAATGACCCTGAAGTTTCCTAGGGTCACTCTTGTCTTTGAATGCTTATGGGGCTTGTCTAAGTGCACCAGCTCAAATTTGTCTCAGAAGCTCATCATTGTGAATATGTAGTAGATGCTCTGGAGTTCTCACCTGAATTGGTAAGTCAGATCCCCAGAGCTCAATTGCTACATCTCCATTCAGAGTTCTAGGAGTATCCCTGAAAGGTTCCGTTATAATATAGCTCATAAGCTCCTATCTGATTAATGATTATTAATGAATAATTAATTCCCCTTTGATTAATGGCTGATATCAGTCAGCATGATTGAATTAGCTTTTTTCATTCTTTTTTTTTTTCCAGTTTTATCCAACTCTTCATGACCCCATTTCGGTTTTTCTTGGCCAAGATACTGGAATGATTTGCCATTTCCTTCTCCAGCTCATTTTAAAAATGAGGAAACCAGGGTAAACAGGGTAAAACAACTTGCCCAGAGACACACAGAGAGTAAATGTCTGAAGCCAGATTTGAATTTAGGAAGAAGAATCTTGTTGACTCCAATCCCAGCACTCTATCTACTTTGCCACCTAACTGCCCTGGATTACTTTTTAGAACTAGGAATTTACTATGCTGATTTATTTGGTGCAAAACATCTCCCCAAAATGGGGATTTTTAAAATCTTTCACAAGTATATATAGAGTTCAAGGGAAAGTGGACTCAAGCATAGAAAGCAAAGTGGCAAAACAGCATCTCAGCTCCTAGAAGTCTTCTTGCTAGTGTCCCCAAGATGCCCGTAGGTATAGTATAGCTTTTTTGATTAGTTCTTTGTAGCGTCTGAATCTGCTTTTCCTCATCACATCTAATCTTCAGTTCGAGTTGTAGACACTGCTGTTGGTTGGAGATGTTAATAGGATGTGGAATGAAAAGTCCAAATCCTCTCCAAAGTTCGCATATAGTCCTTTCTAGATTTTTCCTTGACATATAGTGGCTACTCAACATATACTTGTTGCCACATGTGATTATCTTATCTGAATAGGAATGCCACTTATAAATAAGCAATTAAATGCTTTTAGATGTGAGAGTGATGACTGATTAGTGGTGGTGGTGATGCTGATGAAATCCCATAGAGGATGAAGTAAGAAGGAACTTTAATTTTTAAAAACTCTACTAATAATAGCTGACATTTATAAAAAAAAAATTTAAGGTCTGCAAAGGGCTTTACAATAAATGTTATCTTATTTGATCCTCCCAAATCTGTGGGGGTTATTATCCCCATTTAACAGATGAACAAACTAATACAGAGAAAGGTTAACTGACTTACCCAAAGTCAGACAACTAGAAAGTATCTGAAGCAAGATTCAAACTCAGATCTGCCTGACTCCAAGTTCAGTGCTCCATCCACCATGTGACCTAATAGTAGCAAGGTCCTCCTCTAGTTAAAAGGAGTGAGAGAAGAGATCAAGGTCTATATGAAGACACTTTCCTCCCAGAATGTAGAAAATAATGCATTGTTGGTGAAGTTGTGAGTTGAAGAACAATTTGAAACTATGCCCAAAGGACTATAAAACTATGCATATCTTTTGATTCAGTAATTCCCACTACTAGGTCTGTATCCCAAAGAAGCCAAAGAAAAAAGAAAAGGACCCATATATCCAAAAATATCTTCAGCAGCATTTTTTGTAGTGACAAAGAACTGGAAACTTAGGGGATGCCCATCATTTGAAGAATGACTCAACAAGTTGTGGTATATGATTGTCATGAAACACTATTGTGAAATAAGAAATGACGAAGGGGATGATAGTAGAAAAACCTGGGAAGACTTAGATGAAATGATGCAGAGTAAAATGAACAGAACTATGCAAACATTGTTACATAGCAACAGCAATATTGTAATGATAAGTAACCATGAAAAAGTTATTCTGATATCCAACAATATAATAATTCATAATAGTTTGAAAGGACTCATGATGAAAAAGACTATCTATCTCTAGAGAAAGAACTATTGGATTCTTAAGTGAAGATCGAAACATTTTCTTTCACTTTTTCTTTATTTTTGTTTTTTTGAAACATGACTAATATGGAAATGTTTTGCATGACTTCACATGGATAATGGGTATCATATTGTTTGACTTTTCAATGGGTGGGATGGAAGAAGTAAGAAAATTTGGAACTGAAAATAAAAATATTTTAAAACAATTTTTAAATGATCTTTTTCTTCTCTTATAAAAAACAGTTACTTTTCAGGGCTTCATTGGAAGATTTTACTACTAGACTACTACAAATTTGAAGTGCTAATTCTAACTAGCTATAGTTATATAGGTATATAATTATGTAACGACATAGGGCCTGACTTAACCCAAGTATATTTTAATATGCCATAATTTTATTTTATTCAATAGCTTTCAGGATTTCAGGATTTTTAAATGATGGAGGATGTTTCCCACTGAAACTAAAGACTATCATTGATTGATCTCTTTTATACTTAACCTTACTATACCTTATATTGTATAAGGTATAATACTATACGTTAGATTGGCAGATTGTTCTCACTCCATAAAGATAATAAGACATAGTATCTTATCACTAGCTTTAAATTGGGATAAAGGTGATTTGATTGATTCAATCAATACCCACCCTTACATATAAATTACATATATATCTTTATCTTTATAGATGTAGATATGCTATCTACTTTATGGGAAACTTGCATTTTTCTTAGGCTTTCTTGAAGCAGGAATAATGTCTGCCAACTTTCTAAAGGGATCAAGGATTCTTCCCTAATTTCAATGCATTATGCCAGCATAAACACACAACTAGGGAATAGGCAATTACTTTTGCTTTTATTCATAAACACATTTGAGGGCAAATAATGTGAAAGGGCCCAATCTGGAGACATACAGGCCTTTCCTAGTCAATAAACACAAATGGTTCCTTATCATCTCTAGAATCAATATAAACTCTTCTGTTTGGATTTTAAAGTCTTTTACAACTTTAATCTAATTTTCCAACCTAATTATATATCACTCCCTCTCTTGCATTTTGTAATCAAGACTAATTAACTTTCAGTTCCTTATACACGACATTTTCACCTTCCTTCTCCTTTTCTTTGAATTGATCATTCCTCATGCCTGGAATGAATTGCTTCCTGAACACCTCTCCTTCATAAAATCAGAAGTGACTCGACTGCCACCTTCTACATAAAACCTTAAGGGTAGGAATCAGGAAAACCTGAGTTCAAATCCAGATTCAGACATTTACTAGCTATAAGACCCTGGACAAGTCACTTAGCTCTGCCTCAATTTTCTAACCATCTAAAATTAGATGGAAGAAAAAAGGGCACATCACTCTGATATCTTTGCCCAGAAAATCCCATATGGGATCACAAAGAGTTGAACATGCCTGAAATGACTAAGCAACAATAACACATAAAACCTTTCCTGATCCCATTACATTAGTGTTATCCTTCACAAACTATCTTGTATTTATTTTCTTTATATTTAATCTGCATATATTTATATATGTACTTCTTGTTCTCTTTTTATAATGTAAGCCTTCTGCAGATAAAGACTGTTTCATTCATTATATTTCTAGCCTCGTCACCTAAAATAGAACCTAGCAATAGTAGATAATAAATATTTGTTGATTAATTTATAAATAAGTACTGAATATTTTTAATATTTTCCCAGCAAGAGGAGTGGCGGAGCCAAGATGGCGGAGTGAAAGGGTGACTCTCTGCATCCTCCTCCAAACTTCTCTCAAATCAACAATAAAATAAGCCTCTGAACTGATCTTCAAGTCAACGAATCAGGAAATATTTGGATACTGCTTGCAGATATCTCTGAAAAACTTCACATCAGGTTTGTCTAGCTCCGACAGAGGGATAAACAGAGGACTCCGGTGTCAGAGAACTCTGGTGGAGGCCGGAAGTGAGGGTGGGACTCAGCTCAGCTCAGCTCAAGACTGGCAAAAAATTCCAAACTCCAAACTCCAAATTCCAAACACCTGGAGTTTATCTGAGGCACTCGGGACACTCTGCCCTGATTGGGGGCAGGTGTTCTGGCAAACTTGCCTTGTTTAAGGAGTAATTCTGACTTAGTCCTAGCCCCCACCGGCCCAGCACCTTAAATTAATTCGCCGAAGCGCCTCAGGGCAAAATCTTCAGCCGGCCGTTCCAGCCGTTTTTTTTTTCCCTCTACCTTAAAGAGATATTCACGCTGTCTAAAAAAAAAAAAAAAAATGAAGAGGCAAAAGAGAGCTCTCACCATAGACAGTTTTTACAAAGAGAAAGAGGAGAAGACCCCAGAGCCAGAGGTACCTTTAGACATAACTCCAGAGGGAATCAGCAAGGACCATCACTGGTCCCAGTTTCAAAAGGCCTTTCTAGAAGATTGCTTAAAGAACCTAATAAAAGAACTGGAGGACAAATGGGAAAATAAATTGAAATTAGTGCAAGAAGGATACAGTATCTTGCAAGAAGGATATGATGCCCTGCAAAAGAGTTATGAAAAAGACACCAATCTATTGAAAAATAAAATTAGTGAAGTGGAAAAAGAGTGCAATGAACAAAAAAATTCAATTGGCCAGTTACAAATGGAGCTTAAAAAGGTAACTGAAGAAAACAACACTTTAAAAATAAGAATTGAACAAATGCAAGTGAATGACTCAATAAGATTTCAAGAATCAGTCAAACAAAAACAAAAAAATGAAAAATTAGAAGAAAATATGAAATATCTCCTAGGAAAAACAACTGACTTGGAAAATAGATCTAGGAGAGACAATCTAAGGATTATTGGACTTCCTGAAAGCCATGATGAAAAAAAGAATCTAAACACTATCTTCCAGGAAATCCTGAAAGAAAACTGCCCTGAGATTGTAGAATCAAAGGGCAAAATCACCATTGAAAGAATTCACCGATCACCTCCGGAAAGAGACCCCAAAATTAAAACCCCAAGGAATATCGTGGCTAAATTTCAGGACTATAGCACCAAGGAAAAGATTCTGCTAGCAGCTAGAAAGAAACAATTCAAATACCAAGGATCAATAATTAGAATCACACATGATCTGTCAGCCTCCATATTGAAGGATCGAAGGGCCTGGAACCAGATATTCCGAAGGGCAAAGGAACTTGGATTACAGCCAAGAATATCCTATCCAGCTAGAATGAGCATTATCCTCCAGGGAAGAAGATGGTCATTCAATGATATAGGTGAATTTCACCTATTTCTAATGAAAAGACCAGATCTGAACAAAAAATTTGACATCCAAACACAGAACTCAAGAGATGCATAAAAAGGTAAAAAGGAAAGGACTCTTGAGAACTTTATTTCTACTAGGGGGATACTTAAAGTTTGGGGGTATAATTAACTAGATATTACTTTGATAATATGAAAAAGAGAACTAGAGGGGGAAAGGTTGTCATACTGGGGAAAAGAGGGAAAAAGTGGTAAAATAAGATCTAAAAAAAATAAGAAGGTAAAAACAAGGTAAAATCTCTTGAAGAGGCAAAGAAAACCTAATATAATTGAGAGAAAGAGGGGAGGGAGTTGAGCATTGTGTAGATCTTACTCTCATCAGATTGGGCTCTAAAAGTGTATATCAGACACTTGATTTCACATAGAAACTTGTCTGTTGCTAGAGGGAAGGGGGAGGGAAAGGAGGAAAAGAAAGGGATAAGCTAATAGAAGGGAAAATAGAAGAATCAGGGGAAAGGAGTAAAAACAGGGGGAAGAAATCTAAAGGGTGGAGTATTGTTTGGGGGAGAGGGTCATCAAAAGCAAAGTACTGAGGTGGGGGGAAGGGAGAAAGGGGAAAGGAAAGGGGAAAACATAACTTGGGTAAATAAGATGGCAGGAAATAAAGAATTAGTTATTCTATCTGTGAATGTGAATAGGATGAACTCTCCCATAAAGCGGAAACGAATATCAGACTGGATTAAAAACCAGAATCCCACAATATGTTGTCTACAAGAAACACATCTAAAACATAGTGACACATATAGGATGAAGGTAAAAGGCTGGAGCAGGACCTATTATGCTTCAGGTGAACAAAAAAAAGCAGGGGTAGCAATCCTTATCTCAGATCAAGTAAAAGCCAAGATAGATCTAATCAAAAGAGATAAGGAAGGGAACTATATTTTATTAAAGGGTACCATAGATAATGTAGCAATATCTATACTAAATATATATGCACCAAGTGCAATAGCACACAAATTCCTAGGGGAGAAATTAAGAGAGATGCAAGAAGAAATAGACAGCCAAACGATACTAGTGGGGGATCTCAACCTTGCTCTCTCAGAATTAGATAAATCAAACTACAAAATAAACAAGAAAGAAACTAGGGAGATAAACCAATTGTTAGAAAAGTTAGGTATGATAGATCTATGGAGAAAGTTTAATGGAGACAGTAGGGCGTTTACTTTTTTCTCAGCAGTCCATGGAACCTATAAAAATTAACCATTTGTTAGGGCATAAAAACCTCAAAATCAAAGGCAGAAAGGCAGAAATAGTAAATGCATGCTTTTCAGATCATGATGCAATAAAAATCACATGCAATATAAGGCCAGGAGAAAATAAACCAAAAGTTAATTGGAAATTAAATAATCTAATCCTGAAGAATGAATGGGTGAAAGAGCAAATCATAGACACAATCAATAATTTTATCCAGGAGAATGACAATAAGGAGACAACATACCTAAATTTGTGGGATATGGCTAAAGCGGTTATAAGGGGCAATTTTATATCTCTAGATGCTTACTTGCATAAAATAGAGAAAGAAAAGATCAATGAATTGGGCTTATTATTAAAAAAACTAGAAAAAGAACAAATTAAAAACCCTCAATTAAATACCAAATTGGAAATTCTAAAAGTAAAAGGAGAAATTAATAAAATTGAAAATAAGAAAACTATTGAGTTAATAAATAAAACTAAGAGTTGGTTTTATGAAAAAACCAACAAAATAGATAAGCCTTTAGTTAATTTGATAAGAAAAAGGAAAGAAGAAAATCAAATTGTTAGTCTCAAGAATGATAAGGGAGAACTTTCCTCCAATGAAGAGGAAATCAGAGCAATAATTAGGAGTTACTTTGCCCAACTTTATGCCAATAAGTTTGATAATCGAAATGAAATGGAGGAATATCTACAAAAATATAGATTGCCCAGGTTAACAGAAGAGGATATAAATTATTTAAATAGCCCCGTATCAGAAAAAGAAATAGAACAAGCTATTAACCAACTCCCTAAGAAAAAATCTCCAGGGCCAGATAGATTTACATGTGAATTCTACCAAACATTCAAAGAACAATTAATTCCAATATTATACAAACTATTTGAGAAAATAGGGACAGAAGGTATACTGCCAAAATCCTTCTATGAGACCAATATGGTGCTGACAGCTAAACCAGGTAGGGTGAAAACAGAGAAAGAAAACTATAGACCAATTTCCCTAATGAATATTGATGCAAAAATTTTAAATGAGATATTAGCAATGTAATTGCAGAAAGTCATCCCCAGGATAGTACACTATGACCAAGTAGGATTTATACCAGGGATGCAGGGCTGGTTCAATATTAGGAAAACTATCAGCATAATTAATTATATTAATAACCAAACTAACAAAAACCATATGATTATCTCCATAGATGCAGAAAAAGCCTTTGATAAAATCCAACACCCTTTCCTATTAAAAACACTAGAGAGTATATGAATAAATGGGCTTTTCCTTAAAATGATCAGTAGCATCTATTTAAAACCATCAGCAAACATCATATGTAATGGAGACAAACTAAAACCATTCCCAATAAGATCAGGAGTGAAACAAGGCTGCCCACTGTCACCATTACTATTTAATATTGTATTAGAAATGTTAGCTTTAGCAATGAGAAGAAAAAGAGATAAAAGGAATCAGAGTAGGTAATGAAGAAACCAAATTATCACTCTTTGCAGATGACATGATGGTATACTTAGAGAACCCTAGAGACTCAACTAAAAAACTACTAGAAACAATTCACAACTTTAGCAAAGTGGCAGGATTCAAAATTAATCCACATAAATCATCAGCATTTTTATATATTACCAACAAAGTTCAGCAGCAAGTGATGCAAAAAGATATTCCATTCAAAATAACAGCTGATAGGATAAAATATTTGGGAATCTATCTGCCAAGGAAAAGTCAGAAACTATACGAACTAAATTACAAAACACTTTCCACACAAATAGAATCAGACCTAATCAATTGGAAAAAATATTAAGTGCTCATGGGTAGGCAGAGCGAACATAATAAAAATGACAATACTACCCAAACTAATCTACTTATTTAGTGCCATACCAATCAAGCTCCCAAGAAATTATTTTACAGATCTAGAAAAAATAGTAGCAAAGTTCATTTGGAAGAACAAAAGGTCAAGGATCTCAAGGGGATTAATGAAAAAAAAGGCAGATGAAGGTGGCCTTGCTGTACCAGATCTAAAACTATATTATAAAGCAGCGGTCATCAAAACTGTTTGGTACTGGCTAAGAAATAGAGCAGTCGATCAGTGGCACAGGATAGGTTATCAGGACAATCTAGGCAATAACCTTAACAACCTAGTGTTCGATAAACCCAAAGACCCCAGCTTTTGGGATAAATACTCACTATTCGGCAAAAACTGCTGGGAAAATTGGAAACTAGTGTAGAAGAAATTAGGGCTTGACCCATACCTAACACCACACACCAAGATAAGATCTAAATGGGTTCATGATCTAGATATAAAGAGGGACTTTGTAAGCAAGTTAGAGGAACGTAATATAGTTTATCTCTCAGACCTGTGGAGATGGAATAAATTTATGTCCAAAGAAGACCTGGAACTCCTAATTGAACACAAGATGGATAATTTTGATTATATTAAGTTAAAAAGTTTCTGTACAAACAAAACAAATGCAGACAAGATTAGGAGGGAAGCATCAAATTGGGAAATCATCTTTACATTTAATGGTTCTGATAAAGGCCTCATTTCTAAAATATATAGAGAATTGTCTCATATATATAAGAATTCAAGCCACTCTTCAATAGATAAGTGGTCAAGGGATATGAACAGACAATTTTTAGATGAT
>JAJPUD010010700.1:33660-50236 GCA_023553655.1 Myrmecobius fasciatus
GACTTGCATGAACTGATGCTGAGTGAAACGAGCAGAACCAGGAGATCATCATACACAGCAACAACAGTATTACATGATGATCAATTCTGATGGACATGGCTCTCTGAAACAAAGAATTGTCTCAAACTAGTTCCAATGGTTCACTGAAGAAAACAATATACACCCAGAGAGAGGGATATGAAATATGGACCACAACGTAACATTTTCATGATCTCTATTGACATTTGCTTGCATTGTGTTGCCTTTCTCTGATTCTTTTTTTTCTTGTAGATAGGATTTTTCTTGCATAGCTTCTCAAGCATTTCAACATTATTAACATGTAGTGGACTTCCTGCCATCTAGGGGAGGGGAGGGGACTGGGGGTAAAATTTGTAATGGAAAGCTTTGTAAAGGTCAATGTTGGGAAACTACCCATAAAAATGGGTATATACTTTATAATAAAAATAAAAATAAAAAATATAAGCTTTGATAAAAAATAAAAATAAATAAGCTTTAATAAAAAAAATTTTCCCAGCAATTACATATTAAAACAATTTTTAAACATTTTTTAAAGTTTTGATTTCCAATTTCTATCCTTTCTTTCCCTTTTACCCTTCCTGACAGAGTAAGAAATCTGAAACAGGTTATACATGAGCACTAGCTATTTTTGACTTGCTAGTCAGTAGAGTCAGACCTCTATTTTCTTTTTTTTCTTCTTCCCATGAGTAGGAAGCAGAGTAGTACAAAAAACAAGGAGCTACCATCCTATCCTACAATCATAGCTGGAGGAAGAAGGGACTGGGAGGATGGTAGAAGCCAGCACCCAGAGATCAGATATTTGGACCGGTTCTACTTTTATTCCTTTTAGCTCTCTGAGTTTCTATTCAGAAACCTCAAAGCTAAGTTAAAAATTATCATCTGTGCACTGTTGAACTCTGGGGCAGAGCCTACTCATCAATTATCAGAGTTTTAGCTTTAAAATGCAACTTAAAATGCCATTACCTCTACTTAGTTTTTCTGGATTTCCTCCTTGACATTCAGAACTTTTTGGGGGGTAACTTTTTAATGCACACGTGTAATATATATATGGAAGTATAATACTTTTAACCTTTGTTTCAGTTTCTCTTTCCTGACTCAAAGGGCACAAGTACACATTGGAGATAATCAGGGCTCATTGCCCTTCATTCATAGAGAAGCTGGGAACTTCTAGAATTCCCCTCAGGATGATCACCATATCTCCTTTTTTTTTCTTTTTCATTCTTTTTCTTTTAATAGTCTTTCTCTTTCTTTCTTTCTTTCTTTTTGCTGAGGCAATTGAGGTTAAGTGACTTGCCCAGGGTCACACAATTAGGGAATGTTAAGTATCTGAGGTCAGATTTGAACTTAGATCCTCCTGACTTCAGGGTTGGTGCTCTATCTACTGCACCACCTAGCTGCCCCTATTTTATTTTTTTCAAATACATGCAAAGATAGTTTTCAACATTTACTTCTGCAAAATTCTGTGTTCCAAATTTTTCTCCCCTTCCTCCTTCCTTCCCTTTCTCCAAAGACAGCAAGCAATCCAATATAGATTAAACATGGGTTACTATCTCTCCTTAGAAATACTTAGGTTTAGTATCTTTTCCTCTAATACTCAGGCTCAGAAGGCTTACTATTTATTATTACCATCTTTATTCACTGTGTTATTAAACAAACAACATACATCCAAGCCCATCGAGTCAAGAGACACTACTCATACTTCTCCCTTTATAAGCAAACAGATTCACAAGGCTTCACAGCATAGTACAGCTTTATTTACTATGTTCCTAAAAAGAAATAACTTATATCAAAAACCATAGAGTCAAAAGACACAACTCATACTCCTCCTCTTTCAAGGCTCACAAAGCTTTAAAACATAAGTTTTATTTGCTGCATGCTTAAAAAGAAACAACTTTCATTGCAGAGTCAAAAGACAACAGCCATAACCTCAGAGACCTGAAAGTCTTTTCAATTCAGTATTTGTAGAGCTACCCTGAGTGAGAACTAGCTAGGGAGAAGGCCAGTGTTTTTACTCTGCCACATAAGTGCTCAGTGTTTCATTCATTTTTTCCTTAATTGTTGAACCTCCACTGTCCACCATTCCTCCCAGATGTTATGGGTCTTTTTCTCTATTTTTTGCTCTTTTTAACTCTAGTATTCTCTCATGTTTGGCCCTTCTTCAACCCAATGGTAGTAGTCACCTTTTTTATAAATATCAGATCTTAAGCAGCTGAACCATTCTAAAAATTACATTGGAACCTCAAAGGTCACTTTCCTTCCTCTGTGGACACTGAGTCTTTCCCTCCTGATTTACTCTCTGATCTTCTCCAACTCCTCACTGGTTGCCTTGACTTCAGCCTGAAGCCAACTCTGTCACTGGTGAGTATTTGTCTAGATTATATCATCAGTCATACACCCTGCAGAAGTCTTATTCCCTCTCCCTATACCCTTTAGTCTACACCCTCCACATAAAAAAGTCTCTTTAGACAGTGATGAGAATGCTATTTTACTGAACTACCTAAACAGATCTTTGTTTCTGCCATGACTTAGTTTCCGACTATTACATTTACCTAGATCAATTCATGATCACTTCTTTTACCGCTCTCTCAAAGTCTAAGTAGTTGCATCATGCTTGAATCAACATCTCAAACTGAATCTTTCTGGACTTCAGAAAAATTCTCCTGTTTATTTTTCCTTATTCCATTTCCTCTAGGGAAACTACCCCAGGTTATTTCTCAGAGATTTCTGAAAAGAAGATAGGAAAGACAAAGTGTTTGGCTCACAGAAAAAGGAGTAACCCCTTGATATATAGTTACCTGTATTCATGTCTTAGTTCCCTACAGTGCTATAAGCTTGATGAGGGCAGGGGTTGTGATTTAACTAAACTTTTAGTGTAGATACATAAAAGGAGGCAACTAGGTGGAAAAATAAATAAAGCACTGGGTTTAGAGACAGAAAGACCTAAGTTCAAATCAAGCCTCAAAAACTTCCTACCTATGTGACCTTGAACAAATCACATAACCTCTGTTTGCCACTGGAGAAGGAAATGGCAAATCACAGAAACAACAGAACAACACTGTATGTAATAAACAATGAATGATTGATAATGAATGAATGAGCAAGGTCCTGTGGATAGGTAGCAGAAACAGGAAGAAGACAAAGCAATATGATAAGGAAAATACTTTTATTCAAGTTAGATATTCATAACTCATAAAGCTAGAAAAAACTTTATAGAAAAACTTATAAAATCCTTTATTTTTCAAGTGAGAAAATTCCAAATTGGCCATGTGAGAAATGGATGGGCATTTGGTTTCCATAGTTGTAAAGACTGAATTGGAGAAATGGGATTTGAAATTGAGGGGTGAAATCCACAGGAACATCAGTCAAATGAATCTGGGTCTAGATTGTTTGAGGAGGGAGTGATAGGATAATGGCCTTGAGACCACCGGGCTTCCACAGTTCTATATAACACTGACTGCCAGATGCCTATCTGTTGGTCTGTGATAACAGGGTTTCCAAGACAGATAGTGGGAGTTAGTGGAAGCAAGGTTTCTGATTCCTACTCATTGCTTTAAGCAGCAGTATCCTATCATCTGCTTGCTTATGCACTTAATCACTAGAATAATTCAATATTTCTTAGCTAAAATGGTCCCTGAAAGCTTCCACTGATGTGCAGGTGTTGGTTCTAAATGGTAGAGGGCAGGTTACAGTTAATACTGAAGAGAGTGATCAGCCTGAAGGCTTAGATAACAAAGATGCCCTAGTGGAAGAAATATATCACGATTGGTGTGTGAAAAAGAGGGGGAACTGAATGGGACCAGGTGAAGATGTCTCAAAAAGTCTATGAGATAGAGTAGGTCAGACCCTAGGCCTAAGCTTCAGGTAGTCAGGTGATCCCTATTCTCAGACAGCATTGCTGACCATTGGTCAATGGTTATTTCCCTTTCAGTCCATCCAATGAACCCAAGTCTTTTGGTATTTAACCAGTTCAACATTTCTGGCTGGAAGCCATGCACCATGCTGGGAGATGGGAGTTGAGAGGCTCTGGGTCTGCTCAGCTGGTGTGCTTCGGCCCCTATTTGCAATGACTGAATAAATGCTTCCTCTTTGTATCTGCCGATGCCTGTGAGTAGTCAATTTGGGTAAGGGGGTCCCCACACAAAAGCAATAAATCCTTTTTGCCTCTCCTAAGACAAGTCTCTGATTAACTGAAAGGGGGGAGAGGTAGCAGCCCTTACCACACAGCTATGATAGACTATAAAATGTAAAAGGTTTGGGAGCTCTCTAAGGAGGACATTCAGCAACTGGAGGTGTTCAGGACAAGGTCAGATGACCTTTTGTTTGGGGAGGATATGGTATGTGAGTTCTTAATATGTAGAACACAGATTAAGAGGTTCATAGATAGATTTCTGGGGATCCATTAAAAAAAAGTTTTGATAAATATATTAAGAAATAATTGGTATTCTTTTTAGTCCCATGTATTTTACATGATTCTGAAAAGGGGTCCATAGGCCTCATTAAGTTGCCAGAGGGGTCCTTGTCACAAAACTGGTTAAAAACACCTGTTGTAGAGATACTTTCTGTGATTCTGATATAGGTGAGGAAACTGGGGCTTTGAGAACTTAGAAGGAGCACAAGAAACATGACTAATTGGACAACTAATCCCCTTCCACTGGAGAGCATACTTACCTATGCTTACAATCCATACATATTTCTTGGTGGATATAATTATATTCTTTCTTCACAGTAGTAGAGGCCTCTTCTATAAATTGCTCTTTCACCAAAAGTTGAGGAGAGAATAATAACAAAAAGTTTTCATAATGACCTGAAGTTGAGGCTGCCTTAGAGTCAGGAAGCCTTGTTAAAATCCTTGTTTCCAACATAGAAAATGGCTATGAGGTATGGGACATGTATCTAAAGGCCTCAAGAAACTCCCTAAGACTATAAATAGCATATAGGTACCAATCTGCATTGTTCGAGGATGGGGTCTTCACTTGAGTACTCTTTACAAATGAAATCACAGGTCAGATCAAAACAAAACAAAACAAAACTGAGAGTCATATGAATTTGTCCAGATAACTGGGTAAATACTTCTGGTCCCAATGGAACATGGGTTTTGAACTGAAAGTTTAAAAATTATCTGCTACAGTTCCCTCATTTTACAGATGAGGAAATTGAGATTCGGGAAAGTGAAGTTCCTTCACCAAAGTCACACAATCAATAAGTATCAGAATAAAAATTTATACCCAGGTTCTGTGATTGTGGATGGGTCAAATATTTAGCAGATAGACAGATAACTAATATATTTTTGCCTTTTTCCTTCATATTCCTCTTGAATTTTCCCTTATGCCTACCAGTGTGTGGGTGTTTGGGGACTCTGCTAAATTGCTAAGTACAATTATCATGGTCTCCTCACACCTCCTAACCCCACCCCCCATCAGTCACCCTGAGGCAGGATCAAGCCCCTTTCCAGGACAGTCAGCTGCTCCCAAAGGACCAATTCAACATTCCTCTCCAATGAATTCCCTTCTTCACTCAGAGGTTAGAGGTCAAGTACTGGTCTTTTTTCCCAAGCCCTCAGGGAATGCTTTGCCCCTTAAGTCGTCCTCTTGCCTCAATACAACCAGAAAGAAACAGCTGCTCCACTTGGTGGGTGGGGAGTGTGGGACTAAATCCCTGACAGGGGTCCGACCGTGAGGTTCAAAGTGATCCAGGGTGTGTCAAAGCCTTCAGCTGGCACTCCAGAGAAGAGAAGCTCTTGGAAGAAGGGGGGGGGGTTGGGGAGGAGTCAGAGACACATGGGAAAACTGCACAGAATTAGTGAGGGGTACGGAGCATGGGGAGCAAGGAATATTGAGGGAGGAAGCTAGTGCTGGGGAAGAAGCATCACCATAAACTTCTACACTGAGGGATGGTGGCCACAACTACTTAAGAGTAGAGTTGCTAAGAGGAAATCATGGTGTCGTTGATAGATACAGATCTCAGAAGTCATCTAGTCTGTTTCCTTCATTTTACAAAGGAAGAAATAGGTCTAGAGAAATTAAGGTCATCCAAGGTCACACAGAGATGGGATTTGAACTCAGGTCTTCTAACTACAGAGATGGTGCTCTTTCCACTATATCACACTGCCTTTCCAGTCTGGCCTCTTGGGGGGAATAAGGGGAAAGAGAGGGAAGGAAGTATTTATGAGACTCCCAGCCCCTTCCAGTTCCTCTCCCTCTCCCTTTCATGCCAATATTTGCCATCAATTACTTCATAGTTCTGGCCTTGTCCCACTGTTCCCTTGAAATCTATGTGTCCCCTCCCAAGAGACTCCAGCTGCCCCTTCCAGCCTTCTTGTGTCAAGAGGCAAGGGAAAGAAACACGGTGTGCCATTGTCCACTCCCAGGGAGAGCAGAAGATGGGAGACAGCAGCTGGATATGCTGCCTCAATACCAAGAAGAATCAAGATGGAGATGGGAGTTGGGGGTAGAAAGTCTCACCCCTTTCAGGGTCCCATTTCATCCAGATTGAGGTCAGAGGCCAGGCAAACCCTGCTGGTGGGAAGGATCCATCCTTGGCCAAGCTCCATGGACAGAGGGGCAAAAGAAACATAAATTTTCTTAAGGTTGGTTTTTTGTTCTTTTAAAAGGAGAGTTTGACAACCAAAGTGAAATTATAAATTAAGTGACACTTATTTCCCTTTATGTCCTGCTCCTTATTCAATTATTCTAGGAAGAGAAGAAAAGAGGAATTTTTATAGTACTTACTTTGTGCCAGACATTGTGCAAAGTACTTTTTACAGATATTACCTCATTTGATCTTCACAATAACTTTGTGAAGTAGGTGCTATTATTTAGTGTTGTTCAGTCACTTTTTCAGTCATGTTTGAGTCTGCTTGACACCATCTGGGGTTTTCTTGGCAAAGATACTAGAGTGGTTTGCCATTTCCTTCTCTTGCTTATTTAACAGATGAGGAAACTGAGGCAAATGGGGTTAAGTGACTTGCTCAGGGCCACACAACTAGTAAATGTCTGAGTCAGAGGTGTTCCTTACTCCAGGACCAGCACTCTATTCATTTCACCACTTGGCTCCCCCCAAGGCTATTAATATTCCTATTTTGTAGTTGATTTTTTCTTGACTGCCCACAGTCTCATTCCACTGTCATCCTACTTCCACCCAAATCTTCCTTTTCCAGAGAACATTCTTACCTCTAAATAGATCCTTTTCCTCGTTTTCCTTGTGAAGATTTACCTGTCTTTTTTTCTAGATCTTCAAAGCCTGGCTAAGATAACCTGATAAATAAATTCAAGATGTATGTTGGGGTTTTGGAAGCGGGGTGTAAAATTGTGATTTCACTGGTGTGAAATGAATGACATTTCATTTAAAACACTTGCTTAATCACTTGGGTCATTGACTCAGGAGAGACGAACTGATAGTCACAAAGCTAATAATAGTATCTAACATTTATATAGTCTTTCGATGTTTTCAAATTATATGTATATGTGCATATATATTTATCTAAGTACCTATGTGCGTATGTAATTGTGTGTCTATGTGTCTATGTTATATAAATACCTTCATAGCACAGTGGATAGAGCACTGAGCTTAGAATCAGGAAGATTCATCTTCATGAGTCCATATCCAGCTTCAGATACTTACTCAAGTGTGTCAAGCCACTTAACTCCATTTGTCTCAGTTCCTCATGTGTAAAAATGAGTTGGAGAAGAAAATAGAAAGCTATACCAGTATGTTTGTTAAGACAACCCCAAACAGAGTCATGGAGAGTTGGTCATAACTGAAGCAATTGAACAACAACAAATTGTGTTATGTGTTTGTATAAAATCTTTATTTTATTCTACAACAATCCTACAAGGTAGATGCTATTATTTTCAGTTAAAAATGAAGAAATTGAATCTAAAAAAAGGTTATAATAAATATCTAAGGTAAGACTTGAAAGTAGAACTTCTTGAATTCAAGGCCCACTCTCTATCTAGGCCACATCACCTGAAATATTGATGACTGACAGACTTGGGTTCACTCATTTGCCAAGAGGGAGGGATAACAGATGAACAGACCAAATGCTGCCCATAAAATGTTTGTAGTTTTGTTTTATTTTTGTTTTTGAAAGACCTAGGGAAAGACAGAACATTTGGGGATTGATCTTCTGTGGATGATTTCTGGAAGGATGCAGACAGTAGGAACACAGGATGAGTTGTGATTCGCAATGATGAAAGTGGCCTCATCAATCAGATTATGAAACTATTACTGAGAAATTTTGATTGTCTTCCTTCCCAGAAGTATTTGTATTTTAATGTGGGCTTCCTAGAGAGAATACTACCCTTTGTCTTATTGAAGAAAGTTGCTAGCTAAGTCAGACTTTGAATGTTAAGTCAGAGTGTAATAATTATTTCAATAAAAACTGCGTAGGAAAAGTAAATAGAGGTTGTAACTGGCAGCATTGGTGAAGAAAATGTCCATTCTGCAGAAATCGCAGGTATTCCTAGAACTATAACATTTAAATTTAAAGAAATAAATCTATAATGGCAGCAATAACAGAATCTGTGGAGGTCTGGTGTTGGAGATATTTCGGAAATTGGAGAAGCTATTCACATCACATCTCTCAATTCATGCCACAGAGACAAACAACTTCCTTTGGCTAGGTAAGAGGGACCCTAGTCTTGAAAAATCCTACCTGGTCTGGTAAGGAAAAACGGAGAGGAAATGGGGAAAATATTTGGAATGCTTAACTTTCAAAATGATGCATATGAGAAAGGCAGAAGGGAATTTCTTCACCTTTATAAACACAGCTTTTCCAATCCAAGAGCAGAGCACTGGACTGGGGAGTGGATGGTGTGGGCCAGAGGTAGGAGGAGGGAATTCTTTAAAGGAAGAGGAAATAGGGGAGTGTTGAATCTCCAAAGTATAGAAACATACTGTTGGCCAACAGCTTCAGTTCCAAGCAGGCAGACAGCATCCCTAGGGAGGCGCCGGTGTGCTCTTAGCTCAGTTGCCCCCTGGCAGCCTTTCCATTCCTGCTTTCCTCATTAAGTGAGGAACTGGAACGCTGAACCTTTTACACTGTCAAGACAGTGCCCAGAAGAAACTCGGAATCCCTGAACAGGACAACGGGTCTCGGCTGCTTTCAGCATCATTCCAGCATGAAGTTGGCTGTCTCTCCTGGGTGGAGATCATGCAGACCAGGAGGATAGGAATGAGCAGAGGTGGAGACAGAATAATAATAATAACAATAATTCACATTAATATATTGCTCTGAAGTTGACATAGTGCCTATCTTACAATAACCTGTGAGGTGCCTAATAAAAGGATTATTATTCCCATTTTATGTGAGAGGAAACTGAGGCTCAAAGAGATATAATTATTTGCCCCAGGGTGGGACAACTATCTAGCAGCTGACTAGACTAGTTCTAGGACTAGGCTGGGTCATAGGATTTAGAGCAGGAAGGGACTTTAGAAATCATTGAATCCAATTCCTTCATTTTGCAAATACAAGGAAAAAATAAGGGTAAGTATGCCAGGGTCATATAGATTATAAAATCTTAACTTTATACTTAACAGCAGATAAAGTACCTACTATTTAAGAGAGAAGCCTGAATCTCTCCAACATAAACTCTCAGTTCTCCTCCTCTATTATGCAAAATAGCATCATCACCACTTTTTCCTTCCTTCCCTTCAGATGTCCCAGAAATGACATGCCTGTTCTTCACAAAATTTTATCCTTCTCCCTATATCCTCAAATCTGTTTTGTTTTACATCCCACTCAACCTTTTTTTCAGCAGCCGTCCCCTTACACATGTTCCTTTCCTGACACCTTATTTTCCTACATTCTCCCAATCCCCTTCCTCCAAAAAAAGCCCCTCCAAATAACAAACAAAACCCACAACTTTTTCTGTCCCACTCAATGAATGAACAAGTGTTCACGAAATACCCATTATATGCCAGGCACTATGCTAAGTCAAAGAGATAAAAAGAACAAAGTTCATGTTCTCTAGAAATTTACATTCTATTGGGGCAATAACTTACTCATTAAAAAGGACCAAGCAGGCTTGAAGTCAGGAAGACCTGAGTTCAAATCCAAACCCAGATACTAACTAGCTCTGTTGACCCAAGGCAAGTCACTTAAACCCTATTTACCTCAGTTTTTTTCATCTGTAAAAATAGCTAGAGAAGAAAATGACAAACCACTCTAATATCTCTGCCAAGAAAAGCCCAAATGGGGTCATAAAGAACCCAACATGACTCAAATGACTGAACAACAGAAATTTATTTATGGGGAGAGGAGGGAGCAGAACTTGAGGGATCAGGAGTAGCTTAAAGAAGGGTAGCACTTTGATTGCAGAAAAGCCCAGAAAAACTTACATGAACTGATACTTAGTGAAGTGAGCAGAACCAAGAGAGCATTGTATACAGCAACAGCAGGATTATGTGATGATCAACTATGATAGACTTGGCTCTTCTCAGTAATGTGGTGATTTAAGGCAATTCCAATAAACTTGGAATGGAAAATGTCATTCGCATCCAGAGAGAAAACCTTGGAGACTAAATGTGTATCAAAGGGTAGTGTTTTCATCTTTTTGTTTATTTTCTTTCTCATGTTTTTTTAAATTTCCCTTTTGGTATGGTTTTTCTTGTACAACATGACAAATGTGGAAATATGTTTAAAAGAAATGTACATATATCACCTTTATCAGATTGCTTGCTGTGTTGGAGTGGGAGGAGATAAGGGAGAAAAAATTAGAACACAAAGTCTTACAAAAATGAATGCTGATTTGGTTTTTGATAAACCCAAAGACCCCAGCTTTTGGGATAAGTATTCACTATTTGACAAAAACTGCTGGGAAAACTGGAAACTAGTGTGGAAGAAATTAGGGCTTGACCCACATCTAACACCACATACCAAGATAAGATCTAAATGGGTTCATGATCTGGATATAAAGAGTGATACTATAAGTAAATTAGAGGAATGTAATATAGTTTACCTCTCAGACCTATGGAGATGGAATAAATTTATGTCCAAAGAAGAACTGGAACTCTCAATTGAAAACCAGATAGATAACTTTGACTATATTAAGTTAAAAAGTTTTTGTACAAACAAAATCAATGCAGACAAGATTAGGAGGGAAGCAATAAATTGGGAAATCATCTTTACATTTAAGGGTTCTGATAAAGGTCTCATCTCTAAAATATATAGAGAATTGTCTCATATTTATAAAAATTCAAGCCATTCTCCAATCAATAAATGGTCAAAGGATATGAACAGACAATTTTCAGAGGATGAAATTAAAACTATTTATAGTCATATGAAAAGGTGCTCCAAATCACTATTGATGAGAGAAATGCAAATCAAGACAACCCTGAGGTATCACTTCACACCTGTCAGATTGGCTAAAATGACAGGAAAAGTTAATGATGAATGTTGGAGGGGATGTGGGAGGGCTGGGACACTGATGCATTGTTGGTGGAGCTGTGAACGGATATAGCCATTCTGGAGAACAATTTGGAGCTATGCTCAAAAAATTATCAAACTGTGCATACCCTTTGACCCAGCAGCATTTCTATTGGGCTTATATCCCAAAGAAATCATAAAGGAAGGAAAAGGCCCCACATGTGCAAGAATGTTTGTGGCAGCCCTTTTTGTAGTGGCTAGAAACTGAAAATTGAATAGATGCCCTTCAATTGGAGAATGGCTGAATAAATTATGGTATATGAATATTATGGAATATTATTGTTCTGTAAGAAATGACCAGCAAGATGATTTCATAGAGGCCTGGAGAGACTTACATGAACTGATGCTGAGTGAAATGAGCAGAACCAGGAGATCATTATACACGGCAACAACAGTACTATATGACGATCAATTCTGATGGACATGGCTCTCTTCAACAATGAAATGTTTCAAACCACCTCCAATTGTTCACTGAAGAAAGCCATATACAGCCAGAGAGAGGGATGTGAAATGTGGACCACAACATAACATTCTCATACTCCTTGATTGGTTTGCTTACATTGTGTTTCCTTTATCTGATATATCATTTGTGTAGATAAGATTTTTCTTGCACAACAATGATAAGTTTGGAAATATGTATACATATATTCAATTTGCCAATATTTTAACATAATTAACATGTAGTGGATATCCTGCTATCTAGGGGAGGGGTGGGGAGTTAGGGGGAAAATTTGTAACGGAAAGCTATGTAAGGGTTATTGTTGAAGAATTACCCACACATATATTATGCAAATAAAATTTTAAAAAAAGAAAATTAAAAAGCTTTAATAAAAAAATGAATGCTGAAAACTATCTTTATATGTATTTGAAAAAATAAAATACTACTGAAAAAAATAATAATCAGTAACATGTATATAACACTTAAAGATTTGCATAACACTTTACAGATCTTATCTCCTTTAAGTTTCACAATAATGTAGGAAGGTAAGAGCTTATCCCCTTTACAAATGAGGAGACTGAGTCTCAGAAAAATTAAATGACTTTTTCAGGGTCACACAGCAAGTAAATATCTGAAATAGGATTCTAACTCAGATCTTCCTGGCAAGTTCGATATTCTATTGGTATACCACTAGCTAGCTGTCTAGAAAAACAGGGAAATTTGGAAGGATGTTGGATTTGGAGAACAAGATAGTAAATTCAGTTTGGGACATGTTAAATTTGAGGTACCTGATAAATGTTGAAATATTCAAAAGAAGAAATAAGCATTTGTTAATGTTTATTATTATTAATGTGTGTAATATTTGCCAGGCATTATGCTAAATGCTTTACAAATATTGTCTCATTTAATCCTCACAGGTATGTGCTATTATGATCTTTATTTTTTAGGTGTCCGAAATTGGATTTGAACTCAAGTCTATTTTGACTCTAGGCCTAGTATTCTATCTATTGTATCACCTAGCTGCATCAAAAGGTAATTGAAGAGTGAATTAATGAAAAAAAAAGGCTGATGAAAGTGGCCTTCCTGTACCAGATCTAAAACTATATTATAAAGCAGCAGTGATCAAAACCATTTGGTACTGCCTAAGAAATAGAGTAGTTGATCAGTGGCATAGGATAGGATCACAGGACAAACCAGGCAATAACTATAGTAATTTAGTGTTTGATAAACTCAAAGACCCCAGCTTCTGGGATAAGTACTCACTATTCCACAAAAACTGCTGGGAAAATTGGAAACTAGTGTGGAAGAAATTAGGGCTTGACCCACACTTAACACCACATACCAAGATAAGATCTAAATGGGTTCATGATTTAGATATAAAGAGTGATATTATAAGTAAATTAGAAGAATATAATATAGTTTACCTCTCAGACCTGTGGAGATGAAATAAATTTATGTCCAAAGAAGAACTGGAGCTCTTAATTGAACACCAGATAGATAATTTTGACTATATTAAGTTAAAAAGTTTTTGTACAAACAAAACTAATGCAGACAAGATTAGGAGGGAAGCAATAAACTGGGAAATCATCTTTACATTTAAGGGTTCAGATAAAGACCTCATTTCTAAAATATATAGAGAATTGTCTCATATTTATAAGAATTCAAGCCAGTCTCCAATCGATAAATGGTCAAAGGAAATGAACAGACAATTTTCAGATGATGAAATTAAAACCATTTCTAGTCATATGAAAAGATGCTCCAAATCACTATTGATGAGAGAAATGCAAATTAAGACAACTCTGAGGTACCACTATACACCTGTCAAATTAGCTAAAATGACAGGAAAAGATAATGATGAATGTTGGAGGGGATGTGGGAAAACTGGGACACTGATACATTGTTGGTGGAACTGTGAACAGATCCAACCATTCTGGAGAGCAATTTGGAGCTATGCACAAAAAGTTACCAAACTGTGCATACGCTTTGACCCAGCAGTGCTTTTATTGAGCTTATATCCCAAAGAGATCTTAAAGGAAGGAAAGGAACCCACATGTGCAAGAATGTTTGTGGCAACCCTTTTTGTAGTGGCTAGAAACTGGAAACTGAAGGGATACCCATCAATTGAAGAGTGGCTGAATAAATTATGGTATATGAATGTTATGGAATATTATTATTTTAAAAGAAACGACCAGCAGGATGATTTCAGAGAGTCCTGGAGAGACTTGCATGGACTGATGCTGAGCGAAGTGAGCAGAACCAGGAGATCATTATACACAGCAACAACAAGACTATATGATGATCAATTCTGATGGACATAGCTCTCTTCAATAATGAAATGTTACAAACCCAGTTCCAATTGTTCAGTGAAGAAAGCCATATACACCCAGAGAGAGGGATGTGAAATGTGGACCACAACATAATATTTTCATGTTCTCTATTGATGTTTGCTTGCATTGGGTTTCCTTTCTCAGACTTTTTTTCTTGTAGATATGATTTTTTTTTATTTTATTTTGTTTTGTTTTACTTTTTGCTGAGGCAATTGAGGTTAAGTGACTTGCCCAGGGTCACACAGCTAGGGAATGTTAAGTGTCTGAGACCAGATTTGAACTCAGGTCTTCCTGACTTCAGGGCTGGTGCTCTATCCACTGTGCCACCTAGCTGCCTTATAGATATGATTTTTCTTGTACAGCAAGATAAGTGTGTAAATATGTATACATATATTCGATTTGTCAAGTATTTTAACATAATTAACATGTAGTGAACTTCCTGCCATCTAGGGGAGGAGAGGGGACTTGGGGGGGGGAATTTGTAATGGAAAGCTTTGTAAGGGTCACTGTTGAAGAACTACCCATACATATGTTTTGCAAATAAAAAGCTTTTATTAAAAAAAAGCAATTGAAGGAATATGGCACATCAAAGACAGCCACCCAGCTGAACTCTCCCAATAATGCCCTCCAAACAACTTTAAAGTAACTCCTCAAATCAAATTTTAGGGGGATAGGTCCAATAAAAAATCAGAATGAGACATTTTTCCACCCTAAGAAAACTTAAGAGGTCAACAGATGAGGTAGGAATAAGCTCAGGATATGGCAGCACCACCAACTGGAACAGACTGAGATAATGGTGGCAATAGCAACTGTAGGAGCTCCTAGCTCAGAAATTGTAAGGGAGTCAGATGACTGGACAGAAACTAGTTACAGGAGACCCTTTGCTAGCACTGATTGCAGCTGGTATTGATCGGCAGTTCTACTGCTCATACACAGTTCTATGTTGTTGTTCCAGGGTTGGGACAAGGGAGCAGGGACCCTGGTCCCAGTTTCAAGGCAGAGAGGAACAATAGAATTTGTGGCTATAATAGAAAAATAGGGAACCTGGTAACAGTTCCAGAGCCAGGAGGAGAGCTAACATTTGCGACTGCAGGAGAGAAGGGTAATGACCAGAGAATAGACCAGGAGAACAGTGATCATACTTGTCCCAGGATCACACAACCTTGGAAGCATCAAAAACTTGGAGAACCCCAAAAGTAGCTTTGAAAACAGAAGCACAAAAAAGCCTAAAGCTTGGGACAGTGTCTTCTCATCCTAAGGTGAGCAGAGTTCAACTTCATCTTCATGTTCAAATTCAACAAGTAGAAAAATGAGCAAACAACAACAAAGAACTTGACCATAAAAGTTCCTATGGTGGCAAAAAAGACCAAGACAAACTCAGAAGACAATAATGTGAAAAGTTACAAGCAAAGTCTCAAAAAATTCTAATTGGGCCCAAATCCAATAAGAATTCCTAGAAGAGTTAAAGAATGAGAAAAGAAGTGGTAGAGGAAAAATTGGGAAAAGAAAGGAGAGCAATGTAAAAGAGGCACAAGAAATATTGAAGAAAACAACACCTTTAGACAAAGAAATGGCCTAATGCATAAAGACGATTTAAAAGCTCACTGAAGAAAATAATTTCTTAAAAATTAGAATTGGGATCAACAGGATGATTTCAGAGAGACCTGAAGAGATTTACATGTACTGATGCTAAGTGAAATGAGCAGAATCAGGAAATCATTATATTGGCAACAGCAAGATTAAATGATGATCAGTTCTAATGGACGTGACTCTCTTAAACGATGAGATGATTCAGGCCAGCTCCAGTGGTCTTGTGATGAAGAGAGCCATCTACACCTAGAGGGAGGACTATGGGAACTGAGTATAGATCAAAACATAGTATTTTAATTGTTTTTTGTTGTTGTTTGCTTGCATTTTGTTTTCTCTCTCATTTTTCTTTTTCTTTTTGATCTGATTTCTCTTGTGCAGCATGATATTTGTGGAAATATGTATAGAAGAATTGCAATGTTTAATATATTGGATTACTTGCTGTCTAGGGAAGGGGTGGGGGGAAGAGAGGGAAAAAATTTGGAACACAAGGTTTTGTAAGGGTGAATGTTGAAAATTATCCATGTATATATTTTGAAAATAAAAAGCTCTAATTAAAGAAATTAGAATTGGAAGGTAGCTGGGTGGCTCAGTGGATAGAGTACCAGCCCTGAAGTCAGAAGGACATGAGTTCAGATCAGCCTCAAACACTTAATGCTTACTAGCTGTGTGATCCTGGGCAACTCAGTTAACTTCAATTGCCTTGCCAAAAGAAGAAGAAAGAAGAAGAAGAAAGAAGAAGAAGAAGAAGAAGAAGAAGAAGAAGAAGAAGAAGAAGAA